>BDIU01000202.1:0-189293 GCA_002118135.1 Trebouxia sp. TZW2008
GTCTCTCCCGTGTTTCGCCTTACGTTGGCAGGGTGGGGTCTCTCCCGTTTTCTCCCCTAAATAGCATTGTGAGCTTGAACAGCTTTGTTATTGCAGATGAAGTGTGTTTGTGACGTGCCTGCTTGTGCTCATTCTTTGCGCTGCCAGCACGGTTTCTGAAATCGTTCCAATGTTTCAAAAGACTGCAGTGATATTACATTTGCAAGTGTTTCACGAAGTGAGAATGTAGTAGTTGGCCCATGTGTTCGGCTCAAAGACGAATTTTGTGTCCTAACCAGCAGGCATTTACGGGAGAAGACGTGACTGATGAGATGACTGCCATGCAATCTGCAGTTAATGGCCATGTCCAATGTTGAAAACTGCGAGAGGGTACGTCCATTCCAATTCTGCAGCAAATCCTTGCAAAGCGAATTCGATGGGCAACCACCGCTGCCTGAAAGTGCACAAGATCTGTCAATGCTAAAAAGCACATGGCAGTGAGTGGCGCATACTATGTGCTTGCACCTCCCATCTGTTTGGATATATATACTGCAACTACCGCTGCCTAAATCTGCACAAGATCCATAAACGCTAAAAGCCACATAGCAATTAGCAGCGCATACTATGTGCTTGTACGTCACGTCTGTTTGCATATGCATCAAGCAGCCATCAATGTTGGTCAGCCCAGAGCTGGGCACCCGACCATTCATACAGAGGGGGCATATACAGGCATCTTTCATTGTTTGTTCACAGCTCAATTCTACTGAAGCTCAGATGTGCGACCGCTGCAGGGCTTCCATGAGCTGCAGCTTTTGCAAGCTCTGCATACTGTAGCTGCTGAGCTGCTCACAATATGTGTTGATTTGGTTTGTTATGAGGAAGTTGTCAAGCTGATTGGGCTCAGGAATAGGCTTGAACTGTTGCAAATCTTCCTCAGGCAAAGCCTCCTCTCCATTGGCACGCCGCTGCGCGTTTTCTTGCCGGCGCTTCTGCAACCACTGTGCCTGCTGCTGCTGCTGTCTGGCCACATTCCTGTGGTAGTAGGATACCTTTTGCTGTTCCATAACTGCGTCATCTAAGCAATCTGTGACAAACTCCAGGTTACGTTCCAGTGTAGGAAGGACAGACAGGTTGAGCTTGTCAACATCGATCTGCTTGATGACTGATGGGGGCTCAATCTCTGCAAGCATTGCTGTAGCGAGAGGTGAATTTTGAAGATTGACTGGGATTTCCTCAAAAATCTCCTTCCACGTGATGTTTCCTGCTTTGACCTTCTCAGTTGTGAGCACGCCGTCCCCTTTGTATGCACTTATGAAGCTGTCTTTGAGTCTGATTGCTTTGACTGCAAGGCCTCCGCCGCTGCTGCGCTGAGGGTCACATATGATACAAATGCAGCGCTTGATGCTTTCTTGGTAGTTTACAAAGGTCTCAATCAGCTCAACCGTTTGAAAGGACCCCAGCTGGGTTGACTGATACCTGCAAATGCAAACACAAGTCAGAAATGTCCAGAAATGACATGCACATGAGGAAGTGCTACTTATGCTGAAACTGCATACCAGCCAACTGTGTTGTTGTCAACGTTGATCTCTCGAAGACAACGCATCATCTCCAGCTGATAGCTGGCTCCATCTGCTTCATTGCCCTCGTCTTCCTCTGTTCTTGTCTATAATTAGCAAGAGAGCAATGAGAAAATGAGATCAGCAAGCATTTGCTGCCAAAGTTTTGCTGATCTGTGCAAATCCTGCCGTGACTTACAGGGAAAGGGAAGCAATCTGTCACTTCTAGAGTCTGTCCAATGTCAAGACCCAGCAGCTGTCCTGTGACCAAGGAAGGCATGCTTTCTTTGCAGTGCTTCAGAATTTTCAGGACCGCTAGCCCGTCTAGCTGCACATTTCTCAGCGGAGATGAGTCAGATTTCCGCTCCATCGCGGCGGCGAAGTTCATAGGAGCACCGTCACCCGCCATCTTGTCAATCGGCACCGAGGATCTCAGCGCGATCGCAACAATTGAGAACAGGAGGTGCAATAAGCCGCCTGCACTGCCATGGGCCTGTCGCTCGACTAGACAGGATTCTAAACAGGCTATAATAGCTAGGGAATTCTGTCACAACGGCGAGGGAAGCAAAGGGCTTGTTCGACCTGAACAAGAGAAGGCACCTCAGATCTAGGCACAGCTGGCACTACGCACGGTGGCTCGTCTTGAGCACATCTTGCGATGTGTGAATGAATGCTGCAAGTCAGGGACTGCGTGAAGTGCGCTCACCCTGTTGGCTGATAGGCAGGGTGACTTAGGCATAAAAGGCTGTGACGCTGACAGTTTTGACTCATGGCTTTGGACATTCGTATAGCTGGGAGGTACAGACTTGGAAGAAAGATCGGCAGCGGCTCTTTTGGAGATATATATCTTGGTAAGATCGCTTGGTGTTCATGATGTGCGTCCAACTGCTGTAAAGCTGTGTGCTGACTCTTGCGGCAACATCTGCAGGTCTACACATCCATACTGGGGAGGAAGTTGGCATAAAGTTGGTGCGCTTTCGCGCCCTCTGTACACTCCCTGCACTGTGTCATATAGGGCAAGTGATGTTCACCTTTCACAAGATTGTTGCAGGAGTCAATCAAGACCAAGCATCCTCAGCTCTTGTATGAATCCAAGCTGTACAAGATTCTCCAGGGAGGAAGTAAGTCTGCGAGGCAGCTTGATGGTAAACGCCAGTGTCGCTCAACCACCTGAGCACACTTGTCTGACTGCAGCTGGCATACCAAATATTCGCTGGTATGGGGTCGAAGGCGACTACAATGTCATGGTGTTGGACTTGCTGGGTCCTAGTCTGGAGGATCTGTTCAATTTCTGCAACAGAAAGTTCAGCTTGAAGACCGTGCTGATGCTCGCCGACCAGCTGGTGAGTTCGACAGCACGACCGTCTTCAGCATTTGCGTTACCGACTGCAATTTGTCGTTCGCCTTTGCAGATATCGAGGATAGAGTACGTCCACAGCAAAAGCTTCATTCACCGTGATATCAAGCCTGACAACTTTTTGATGGGTCTTGGCAAGCGGGCGAATCAGGTCAATGTCATCGACTTTGGCTTAGCCAAAAAGTTCCGCGACCCCAAGACACATATCCACATTCCATACAGAGAGAACAAGAACTTGACAGGCACAGCTCGATATGCCAGCATCAACACACACCTGGGCATTGAGCAGAGCAGACGGGATGACATTGAGTCTCTAGGCTATGTGCTCATGTACTTCCTCAGAGGCAGCTTGCCATGGCAAGGTCTCAAGGCTGCTACCAAGAAGCAGAAATATGAGAAGATCAGCGAAAAGAAGATGGCAACACCCGTGGAAGTACTGTGCAGAGGCTTCCCCATGGAGTTTGCCACCTACTTCCAGTACTGCAGATCACTGCGCTTTGATGACAAGCCAGACTACTCATACCTGCGGAAGCTGTTGCGGGACCTGTTTGCAAGAGAAGGTCAGTGGCTCAGCACTCCTTCAGGCAGTGCAATTGCATCAGCACCAGCTGGTTTTGTGTTGTGGTTCATTGCCCCATTCAGTCAGCGCAGCTTCCAATACTGCTTTGCAACTATCAAGGGGTGAATCAGGAAGTGAAATGACTTCGAGTTTGGAGGTTTTGTCTTGGTGTAAGAAACAAGCAAGCCGCAGAGTGACAACCTGCAGCTATGTCGGCCGTACAGTGACTTCTCCTTGTCATGACTGCTCTGGTTTCCAAGAAAGCTGTCTGTGCATCTTGAGTTGTCGTTACCTGCATCCTGCAGGGGCAGAATGCAGTGATTGGGTACCATTTGCATTGTCCTTACATCAATAATGTCCTGACATTGAGTATCCTTACAAAGAGACATTGAGTGTCTTACAAAGAGAAGTTACTGTATTTGCAATTGAAAACAACGCCAGCAATGCCTTTGTCTGCAGGGTTCCAATGGGACTATGTCTTTGACTGGACCATTCTCAAGTATCAACAGACAAAGAACCATGCTGTGCCAAGGCCAGACGCGGCACCTGCTGCCCAAGCAGATCCTGCAGACACAGACAAGGGAGATCGCAGTGGCTTTGCCAGGGCATCAAGAGGTGACTCTGGCAGGAGGTCAGTGCTTGTCGCATCAATGCTTTACTACAAACAACATACCTGACAATAAACATCATATTGAGGCAAAGGTGTTGGATGTGTCTGGCACAAGTCCTGTTGTGCATGCAGGCTCAATGCTATGCATTTCTGTACAGCATCTTGCCTGTTGCTCTTGCTTGCCTATAAGGTGCACACATGCTTGGAGCACAGCCTGAGCGTTCGCCTCAGACGGCTGCGTAAACCAGCACTGTCAGGTCTTCTCAGATAGATCGAATGGCAAGTATGCACAACCCCATTTGAGCGCGTGACATGAGTTTAGATGCACGGTCGCCATGGCAGAGCCTAGTCTGTTAGGCAGCCTCAGCCATAGGCTTGATTCACAGCTTTGCATGGATGCTTAAGCGCTGAACATACACCTGTTTTAAGTCAATGCGTTGCTTTTTGTTGCAGGTTGATGCCAAATGCCAGTCCTGTACCACCAAGACGAGACTTTTAAGGTGATGCTCACCACCATACATGTGTTGTCATGTTGCAGAGACAGATCTGAACATGCATGGGCCATGCTACATGTACAAACACCTGCAATAGCCTATAGTGTATGGTGGGCTACTTATGCAAAGTACTGCATGCTGGTGCATGATGACCCTGAGCTGCTGCTGTATTGCTCGCACAGCTAAAGGCAAGATGTTTGTGTCTCAGTGCAGGTTACCATAGTCTGGCAATTGCAGTATGTGCGGCTTGGCGCCTAGTGTTAGACCGAGTCTGCCCAATCCAGCGCAATGCAAGTGGCTGCAGTCTCAGAGAGCAGATGCTTCTACTCAAAAATGAGTGACCGCCCTATTCCATTGCTGCAGAGAGCTCAAAATGCCATGATCCACAAATTCTGGTCAGCTCAGCATGTGAATGCTTGTGTTCATCTAGTCTAGCACAAGCTTATGTCAAATCCACGGTGGTACCGTTGTCTGTCTCATGCTGCTTTCAGCAACTATGATGTTTGTAGAAGCTCTTACTATGTTCAAAATGCCTATATGTACCTTGTGTCTTGTTTTGATCACGTACTTTCTGAACTGACAGGCATTCTGCATTGGTTTTGCTTGTCTGGCCTAGTCAGTGCATGACCAGTGTTTCTGAAGTATGGCTTATGCCAGGAACACGGCCCCTCCCCAGAGATGCGTGCGCATGTAGGATGTAATTCATGCTCTGAATGCAAACGCTGTGGACAATGCAATCTTGCGATGCTTTTGGTCAACAGCTTCAGGACATGATGTTGCTGCAAGCCTGACAGGTCCATGTCACCAAATGTATATGCTGTTGTTTGGCTAAAGGCCTGCATGTACTTGTTTGCGAACGCCTTCAGCTGCACAACAACCAACATTGCATGGACTGTTGCCTATCTTCTCACCTTATGGCGTTGTCTCTATCTCATTGAAGTTGATGGCTGCTTGCATATCCTTGCCATGTTGCAACAACAGAGAGCTTTGCAATATGTTGCTGGGGCACGTTTGCTCCACTGCTATGTGAGAGAGAGAGAGAATAATTTTACATGCTTTAGCCCTTTCAAAGCCTCGTGGAGATGCATCAGGGCAGTATGTAGGTCAAGTATGAAACGACCACTGTAAATTTAGCTCGCGCCGGGAGATCCATTGCCAATCAATTATGTGCTCATGCATAAGCAAAATATGCAACTGAGGAAGTAACGAGCACCCATGCGTGGGCGTTTCATGTACAGCGATATAAGCTATGCGTTGGAGGTGATCTGATCTGGATCACGGCAGCTTGGATTACGCTAGCTTTCGCATCACCGCCTGTGTCACGATGGTCGGCGTCGCTATATCCAGGGAGAAAGTAGTCGTATGCGACAACGGCACCGGAGTACGCTTCAGCCAGCTTCCTTGCAGCAGTTTGTGTGGTGTGCCAGGTTGTACATAGTTATGGTCTCGACACTTTCCGTTGCAGTTTGTCAAATGTGGGTTTGCTGGAGACAACTTTCCAAGAGTGGCATTTCCTTGTATGGTTGGGCGTCCCATGCTCAGGACAGAAACAGGCTTCTCTCAGCAGAAGCTGAAGGTGCTTGAGCAAGACATATTTTTCTGCATGTTTCTGCACTGAGAATGCGTGACATCAATTGTGAAAGCCTGAGGTTGCAAACTTTTCAGCATGCAGGACATTGTCGTTGGAGAAGAGTGCTCTCAGCAGCGTCACAACTTGGAAGTTACCTATCCCATCACGAATGGCATTGTACAGAAATGGAGCGACATGCAGCATGTCTGGGACCATACTTTTTATGAACAGCTCAATGTGGACCCATCAGATTGCAAAATCTTGCTGACAGACCCTCCCCTCAACCCCAAAGGCAACAGGGACAGGCTTTTGCAAACAATGTTTGAACATTATGGCTTTGCAGCAGCTTTTATACAAATTCAAGCTGTTCTGACGCTGTATGCACAAGGTAAGACATGTTGCCCATTGGCGAATGGCTTTGTGCCGTGTGATAGTCTTGCTGAGAGCTTGCATGCTGCCCAATAATTTCGACAACTCTATGTATCACCGTGTGCACCACATGAGTGGGTGCTGTTCTGTGTTGCAGGCTTGCTCACCGGGCTGGTAGTGGATTCAGGGGATGGTGTAACCCACACAGTAAGTGACAAAAAAGCGCTTGACATCCTGGCGCAACAGGATCTCCTGCTTGCTGGTGTCTGCAGCAGTTGCTCTTTTTTACATTCTTGCTGCTTGTTGCTGCAATGCTGACCTGAATGATGACAAATGATTTCAAATAGCACAAGACCAAACTGGTTGGACACAGTGATTGCTCCAGTACGTACGTAGCTGGGCCTGCTGAGCCTGTCTAGCACACGTTTAGCATGAGAGAATGAAGTGACCGCTGCTTGTTGCTGGAATGATGGCCTCAATCACTCAAGCACACATGCATATCTGTTTTGCTCAGGACACAACGCAGTCCCGGAGAAATGCATGCAGGTGGCTGTCATAGATGGCTTTTCCTTTCCACATCTTACCAAGCGCCTGAACATTGCTGGACGTCATGTCACTACACACCTTGTGGAGCTGTTGCTGCGCAGAGGCTACGCTTTCAACCGCTCAGCAGACTTTGACACCGTCCGACGAATGAAGGAGAAGCTATGCTATGTGGCATGCGACTACCAAAAGGAGGCTCAGGTCTGCGCTGCACAGATCCCTGATGACATTGAGTGTGCATTTCTGCGTGCGTGAAGCTCAGTAAGAACAGACCTCTAGCAGCTCAGAGATAAAGTCTGAGCCCACTGACATGGGCAACTTGGAGTTGTACTAGATTCAGACATGCAAGCAAGCAATCTAGCTGTGCATATCCAGCTGGCGAGAGGATTGGGATATACAAGCAAGCAATCTGACCATGCAATACAGCTGGCAAGAGCAACAGGGCATACAAGCAAGCTATCTAGTTGTGCTTATGCAGCTGGCAACACAAGCAGGGCATACAAGCAATCAATACTTTTGTGCATATGCAGCTAGCAAGAGAGACAACCCATATTGTTCAATCATACACGCTGCCAGATGGGCGAGTCATCAAAGTGGGAGCAGAGCGCTTCATGGCGCCTGAAATCATGTTTAGGCCAGAGTTGGTGGACATAGAAGCGCCTGGCATATCAGAGAACATATTCAATTGCATCCAGGTCAGATATGCGTCACTTCAGCATGCCTGGCGCATCATGATTGCAGTGTCAAAACCCCAACTCAGGAATAAGCCAGCGTGCCTTGCTGTGAGATCGCGCCATGCTTTGACCTACCCTTCATGTTTGCTTTGTACCACGCAGTCAGAGATAACCTCAACTCGGCCTTGCAGATTTGGACAGCCTTTATCTCTTCGAACAGCAAGCTTTGGGAAGCAGTCAGTAATGCACAGCACACTCCATGAAGCACAATTCATGTCCTCATCTTTCCTCAAGTTTTCGTGATGCCCCACAGGAAATGGATATGGACAACAGAATGACTCTTTACCAGCATATTGTGCTCAGTGGGGGATCTACCATGTATCCTGGCATGCCCAGCCGCTTAGAGCGTGACATCAAAGCTATGTACTTGGAGAGGGTCCTTGAGGTAAGCTTCAAATTGCTGGCAAGAATTAGCTTTCATTGCCACCTGAGAGCCACTTCTGCTGCTTGAGTAACGCCGATGTACGTTGACTTCCATAAACTTGTGCAAGTTTTGGCATATACTGTTTGCCATAAATAAACAGAACAGCAGCTGTTCTGTCATACAGGGTAAGAAAGAGGGTCTGCGCAAATTAAAGCTCAAGATTGAGGATCCTCCCAGGAGGAAGCATACAGGTGTGCTGCGTGATGAGATCCATGCTGATTGTTGCTATGCACTGCAGACACTTGATGCGCATGCCTTGTTCTTGCTATAGTAAGCAGTGTGGCAGGTAGGCACGAGGATTGGCTTGATCAATGTGCAGCAAGCAAGGCCGCAGTCTTCATGTCATGAGGGATGTGTGCACAAGGCACCACGTGCCATGCAATTTTTGCAAGCATGCCACTGGTGTTGAGTAACTTGCTAATGTTGCCGTATGCAGTCTTTCTGGGTGGAGCGGTCTTGGCAGACATCATGAAAGATAAGCCATCCTTCTGGGTCAGCAAGCAGGAGTACGAAGAAGATCCGCATAGAGCGCTTAAAAAGTGTGGTTCCCTGTAACAATCCATAAGGATTTGTACGACACTTTGCACTGATACACAGGCTGAAGCATGAGTATGAATTATATGTTGCCACATGCCAAATCAGCAAAGTCCAGCATATGCTTCCTTGTAGGCAACATACTATAAACGTCTGCCTTTTGTGAATTTAGAGTTTGGCATGTCTATCACCTGCAGCTGGTGTGTGTAAAGTGTAAGCTGAGTTACTGACTGGCTTGCACACATTACGCAAACATACACTGCAGCAAAGAAATTGCTGCTAGCAATGCCAGCAAGTAATATTATACATTGCAAAATGAACGCAAGCCATCTGACCTTGTCTACTACAAGACCAAGCATGCTTGCAAATACTACACACTGCAGCCAAAGTCTAAATGCAGTACAGACCCAATCACAAACCCCAAAACCCTAGCTACCATATGAAGACCTGGCAAGCGCGTTCACAGAGACTTGACGCTTGGAATCAGGCATGTGCCAACCTCCTGAACGCGCTCTATGAGCTGATGCACCCTCACTGCCATGCATGGTCCTGTACCCATTCACAGGTGACCACATGGTAGGCACATGCGACTGATGCTGAGCATGACCTGATAAATGAGTCACTGCAGCGCCATTTGCATATGGCAGAGACATGCGGCCTGCTGCTACTGCATTGACAGGCTGCTTGGATCTATGGCTAGATGCTGGAGGCTGCTGTAGCCTTTGAATCTGGCCTGGCTGAGCATGATGGTCAGAGCTAGGAATCCTGCTCCATGCAGGCTGACTTGGCAGCGTTTGCCTGGCATTGTGGTGCTGTATCCGAGGGTATGCAGCAGAAGAGTTTATACTGCTGTCATGCAACATGCCTTCAGCATGGGCGTGGTGACCATTCTGAGCGGGGTTGTGACCAAGATGACTGGACTGAATCGGATGCCTATGAAGTGCTGAAGGCTGCGCAGCATTGCTCTGATTGGACTGTAACTGCCCGCTTGTGTCTGGCTTATGTTGCCACAGGTCATGAGGGCCTTCAGCAGTACCATCCGGCGCTGATGATGCCTGTTTCAATCGCTTGGCTGTCGGCGCCAACACATTTGCGTCAGACTGCCTCTGCCCAAGGTGCAGCTGCCTGTTGCCCAATGCATTGATTGCCTTTGCGCTGGCGTCAAGTCTGCTTGCATCACGCTCCTTCTGGTCAGCATGGGCATTGCTGCCATGAAGAGCTGGCTTCTCAGGCTCCACAGAGAGAATCCTGAAGCACAAGTGGCATGTGAACATTGCAATGTACCAGGCCTTCACCTTGATGCAACTGTGCGTGCTTGCAGCAACTCACCCCTTTCAATTACAAAGCAGGTACACCCAATGCAATAAGTGGAGCATAAGAGCAAGCCCATAATCGTATACAGGATCTTTATACATCAGTGCTACCATGTATGCATCACAATGCAAGCGCATGGTATAATAACACACAATCAATACACGCACAAGATAAAGTGGTCAGGCAGTAATGAGCTGATGCTAGGCTGACCGTTTCCTATGTGACCTTGTCATGCATGTTGGGAAGCATGGAGGCAAGTGCATCATGCAATAACAGACAATCATCACATGCACAGGGTAAAGTGGACAGGCAGTATTGAGCTGATGCTAGACTGACCTTTTCCTACGTGACCTTGTCACATTTTTTGGGAAGCGTGGAGGCAGGGATGGGTCATGCACTGCGTCCACATCAGGGTTGCTGCGTGACAGGCCGGGATCATACGTCCATGCACTCCTAGGCCGCTGCATGCTCTGTGGCTGTGGTGCATGAGCCATGTCACCAGCTGATGTGCTGACTGTGCCATTGCCCTGATGACTGTCAAGCACAGCTGGCTGTTGCACATTGCTTGTCGGCCAAGCTTGTTTGGCCTGCATGATCGGGACTGAGTCACACTGCAGCAAGGGTGGTGCCTGTGATGGGTATTGCATGGGGTGCTGGGGCTTCTGCAGGGCAGGCTGACGGTGTACGGTGCTAGCAAAGGCAGTTTGGTAGGCTGATTTGGCCTGCTCAATGGCAAAGCGTGAAGGGCCTGCTGGGGGTTTTGAACTGCCCCTGCCTTTGCCCTTCTTGCTGCCTTTTGCCCCCTTGGCATTGAGCCCTGCCTTGCTGCCTTGCCTAGGCTGTGGGGTGCTACTCCTGGGTCTGACAGACGTAGGGTCACATGGCCGGCATCTAGGGAGGTGGTCATCAAAGGCGGTGGTGAGTAACAGGCTATGGCACACTGTGCACCTCGCCAGTTCAAGGCTGCCTCCATTGTCTGTGCATAATGTGGAAGCCAGTGCAGCTAATCTGGTCGACGGCAAGCATGTGGTTTCCTGAATGCTGCGAATGTTGGTGTGCATTTCTGTATGAGCGATGTCCATGGCTCTGAGCTCAGCCTGGGATTTACTGGGCTGCGTCTCCTGTCTGAGGAGGCTTTGAAAAGTGCTCCAGCCAGAAGATTCTGCTGCCTCTGGTTCGGCTGACCATTGTGAGCACCTGCTCACAGGGATTCACGCTCAAGTTTGCGGTTGTACATGAGGCCATCTGCACTACAGTTGGATAGGTCACAGGACTCACTTTGCTGCAGAAGTCCAGTCATCATGTTTGAAGACGGACGCCAGATGATCCACCAAGGCAACACAATTTGAGCTCTGTAGCACTGCTGGTAGGAGTGAAGTCTGCTGTTCAACTTCTGCAACAGGCTTTTGCGGGTCAGCACCATTTTCGCTCCGGCAATGGCAGCATCACGTTCTTAGACTTTCAGAACTCGAAGCAGCCGGTCATGTGCATCAGTCGACATCCGGAGACGCGGAAGCTTGCGTGGTGTTGCAACTTGCAAGCTGACAGAGCGGATGCGCCACGGTGGCCAGTCGACATATACACAGTGACTCGCTTGAGCTCGTACATGAATTCGATATTTTTTATCTCACCTGCTCGAAGCGCTCGGAGCCTCTCAGTGTCGAAGTCTTGCCGGACCATTCCAGTCAAACTGACAATGGCAAGGCCTCGTGGACTTGACAGTCGATGCCGCTTTTATCCCGGGATGCCGCGCGCTACATAAGATTGCAGCACGAAGTTGCGCGACGGCATTAGCGGTGCACAGTGCGCAGCGCTCACCCGACAACTTGCGGCACTTTGACCTGACTCACCCCGGGGTGTTACTTGACTACTGTAAACTTTCATTCATATGTGCACCATGAACTTGAGGAGTAAGAAGACCAGGAGCAGTGCATGACGCGACGCGCAACAACGTCTCGAAGACCGCAGTTGATCCACACAAGACACACACTAGGAAACCTCGCGTTCTGTGATTGCCTGCGGTCGTGATCACCGTGCTCGGCTGTCGTTCCCGAATACTTGCATTGGCGTACTTGAATCGAAAGTCTGGCGAGTTTGACACGCCTTCTGCCCGGTCTAGGTAGAATGATGCAGACCTCCGTCAGACCGGGATCATGTCGCGGCATCTGCGCGCTTGCTTGCCAAGCTCGAGCTTTCGGCACACCCGCACGGTCGACGCACCGCCACCTTGGTCTGCAGAAGGTACGCGAGCTCACGCATTTTCTGTGGCGTGCAATGCACGCCATCACCGTGGGCAGGGCTGGCAATTACTGTGTGCTCCTACAGGGCTTGCTCGGCGATTTCCGCTTGGCCAGAGCGGTGGTTCCGGTTGCCACAAGGAAGCCTGATCACAGACGTAATGTGCTTGCTAACTCAATGCCTTGGCTGCAAGTTCAACTGATGCATTGTATTGCCTCTGGCTTAGTTCATTTATTTTAAATGCTGTGCAGTACCAGACAGCCATACGTAGCAAGGTCGTGAACGGCAGTTGGCTTGCTTATTTGCAGGGCACACTAGAGGCATGCATGTCGTCAAGGCACAGGCAGTTGCTGCCCCTGAAGCTGAGCGAGCTGAGCAGTCCTTCTCCCAAGACATTCATGGCTTTGAGCTGGAAAGGCAGCAATGGGTAGCTGAATATAATTCAACAGTGCTGCTGTACAAGCACAAAAAGACAGGTTGGGCCATGTGCCTTCCCTTTCATCAGCCTATTTGCATGTGCTGACCCCTTTGCAGTGCATTGTGAATACTGCAACCATACAAAGTGCTCAAAACAGCTCCATGCAAAGTTTGCAGCAAGCACTGTTGCGGAGTCCTTGTCATACATTGCCCATTAGCTCAACTGCATTGCAGTGTCCTCGAATTCATGGAAACATGAGGCTTATTGCGTCTGACTGCAGGGGCGCAAGTCATGTCTCTGCTGAACAGTGATGAGAACAAGACCTTTGGGGCCGTGTTCAGGACGCCAGTCGAGAACAGCAAAGGCATCCCTCACATCCTTGAGCACAGCGTTCTGTGTGGCAGCAAGAAATATCCAATCAAGGAGCCTTTTGTTGAGCTCATGAAGGGCTCACTCAACACATTCTTGAATGCTTTCACGTACCCAGACCGTACATGCTACCCAGTGGCCTCCACAAATCTTCAGGTGAACATGAATGCAATGGTTCCACCGTAGGTTGCAGTTGTGTCCAAGCTCAGGCTGAGCATTGCATGCATGCTGTTTTGTACGAATGCAATAGCTGTACCACAGGTTGCACTATTGCGTGCATTGCGCAGGCTGAGCTGATGCATTCATTACTAAACCGACTGTGATCAGTGCATCAGCTCAGGTGGCACAATGCACGCATATTGTTGTTGACTGTGACAGCCAGCATATTGTTGCTGACTGTGTCAACCAGCGTGACAGCTGGCATCTCAAGATCACTGCCTAGGTGCAACACAATGTCATATGCATACATTGGTATGTCTGCATGCATGCTGGTGGACAGCAGGTTGAACCTGCACTGAGCACTAGGGGACTGCAGTTGCTAATGTTGATGTCGCTAGTGTTGATGCAAGAGTAGTTCAAATTAGTGGATGCACACCTGCAATTACTTGCAGCTGCTGATTGCTGATGCTCATCATTTTTGGTGCAGGACTACTACAACCTGGTGGATGTGTACATTGACGCTGTGCTGCAGCCTCGCTGTGTCACTGATCCCAAAACCTTTGCCCAAGAAGGCTGGCACTATGAGCTGGATGACCCCAAGGTCAGCCTCATGCCTGCCCTGCACTACACTGCATTGCATGCATTGCACCTGCACTGCATTGCACTGCACTGCATCTATGTCCCTGCATGGCATTGAATTGCTCTGCACTGCACATGTCCCTTCCTTGTGCTGACTTGCACTGCACCGCACCTCTCATCCCTGTACTGCCCTGCACTGCAGTACACCACACTTCGCATTCCTGCTTTGTCCTGCTCTGCCCTGCACCCAATTGCACTATATCGTGTTTCGCATCCCTGTACTGCACTGCAAGTGCAGAGTTAGATGCATTGCACTCACGCTGTGTTGGGCTGTGCATCAGGGACTGGCTGTCTTGACAGTGTGAACTAGACTGCAGCTGCTTTCTGCCATGCCCTGATGCTGATGTGTGTTCTAATACAACATTCTGTTAGGCAAGCCACCAAAGAAAGCTGTGCCAAGGTGGTGCTTTGATCCTTGAGAGCACAGCAGCCTCAAATTGCTGCACAACATCTTGCATTCAGTCAGGCTGGATGTCTGACAGAAATACCACCATTTGAATGTTGCCATCCAGGTGGTGTTATGCCTTGAGATAGCCATGCAACTGCAATTCACCTGCTGTCACAGCTGTTTGAATGGCAGCTTTCATGCAGGATGACATCACACGCAAAGGTGTGGTCTTCAATGAAATGAAGGGCGTGTACTCATCTCCAGATAGCGTAAATCAGCGCACAGTGCAGCACTCCCTGTTCCCTGACAACACATATGGGGAAGACAGTGGAGGGGACCCAAAAGTCATCCCAGAACTCACTTTTGAGGAGTTCAAGGTAGTACCACCACTCACCTGCAAGCAATGATGAGTGCATGTTCTGTTGATTGCACACCTTTCTCTGCCTGAGCACAAATGTATTTGCCTTTGCTCTCCTGATGGCACCACCGTGGCGCTCTGTATTGCCTATCAACAGCACTGTTTTACAAATATCAGCAGCTGCTGCACCCTCAGATGAGTAAGGAAAGCATGACTGGGTCAAGCATGCTACTTGCAACAAGCAATGGGTTTGGCAGTCTGCAAACAGTTGGCTGCTGAATGGCATTCAAGCCAGGCTCTACGTGTTCCACCTATGGCAATGCTGCAGGACTTTCATGGCAGATACTACCACCCCAGCAATGCGCGGTTCTGGTTCTATGGTGATGACCCAGCAGACGAGCGCTTGCATCTCTTGAGCAAGTACCTTGATGAGTTTGAGGCGCGGCCTGTAGACTCCACTGTGCATGCGCAGCCCCTTCGTCAGGTGATCCGCAATCCTCCTATGCCAGGGCTTTCATGACAGAAAATGTTGCTCCTGCAATGCATGATTGTGGTTCTATGGTGATGACCCAGCAGATGAGGGCTTGCATTTGATGAGCAAGAACCTTGACAAGATTGAGGCTTATCCTGTAGACTCGACTGTACTTGCTCAGGCCCTGCTTCAGGTACAGCGACCTATTGTTGTCCTCAAGTTTCCTGACACTACCAGAAACCACAGCAACCTTTTGACCTATTCAGTGGAAGCAGCTGCACACAACAGCACAGTGCCTCCCAAAACCAAGTTCAACACCATCCTTGCCTCAAGTCAATATAATCACAAAAAAAACCACAGCAGCTTTCTGACATGAGTTGTGGAAGCAGCTGCACACAACGCGTGCATCAATCAAGGCTGAGCTGCTGACTGTGGTGGATGCTGCCACTCAGATCTAGATTGCAAGCTCTGCCCTGACAAAGTCTGCCACCTCCAAGAGATTTCTGTCAAGCACAGAAGTCTCGCTTGCTTGAGTTCTCTGCTTCACAGACACCTTTTGGTAGTGGTGGTGAAGCTTGAGGCTTTTCATTTTGGTGGCATAGTCCATCACAGCTAGAGCCTGAGCCCGATCTCCTGCATGAGCTGTTATGTTGAGCAGCTGCTGTTAATACTGTTGTGGTCAGTGTGAAGGCCCTGTGAAGGCCGTATGAAGCACGGTCATGTCGCTCGCTCGTAATCTGTGCACTGATCACTACCGACTAACGAATTTCTCATAAGGCAAGCAGGTGTGCCAATCAACGGCAGTATGCAATGCTGTGCTCACTCCAGCATTTGAGTGCAGGAGCCAAAGAATGTGGTGGACCACTACGCAGCTGGTGCAGATGAGCAAGCTCCCAAGGTGGGTGCCTGCCATGTTCTTGTCACAATATTCCACACTGCAAGTGACCTAAGCCCAGGACCCTAGTGCGTATTTGCATATAATTTTTGAGCCACAAGGCAACACAGCACTTGCATGCCATTGTGGCAGATTTTATTTCAATTCGTTTTGAGTTCTGCCTTGCAAATGCATGCAGTGGCTTTTGCCTGGCTGGCACAAGGCTGGTCCTGCATTGTCATCTTCCCAAAATTTAAAGCTCTTGTCAGCTGCATGCTCAAGACTGCACCTGTTTGCCCCGTTTGCTGCTTGCACATAAGTACGCACATGCCTTCTACAAGAGCTAGCGCTCAGTCGAACTACAGCAGTCGAGCTGCGAAAATTCTAGACAGAAGTCACAACTGCGGGGACAAAGCTGCGGTGACATCAGTGCTGTTGCAGCCAAGGTGCGAGCAAGTCAATTCTATTGCCATGCAGGCGTTTGTGAGTGTGAACTGGCTGCTATCAGAGGAGCCAGTCGACCTCGAGACAGAGCTGGCGTGGGGCTTCCTGGACTACCTAATGCTCGGGACCAGCGCCTCGCCGCTGCGGCGGGCACTGACCGAGAGCGGCCTGGGCGAGCGGATGATCGGCGGCGGCCTCAGCGATGAGCTACGGCAGCCCACCTTCAGCCTCGGCCTCAAAGGAGTTGATCCTGCCAATGCACAAAAGGTGTGTGAGCTAGTCCAGCAAAGTCCCCTGCTGGCAGCTTTCTGAGCACAAGTTCCACTAACGAGCTGCTTGGAGTAGCCATGGCTGCCATTATGATGCCACGGTGTGGCACGTAAGTTGTCATGTCCACCCAAGCTGCACATCAAATTTATGCATGGTCTGCTGCTGTGTTGGTCTAAAATCTGCGCAGACTTTGAGTGTGCTCTGTGAGATTAGCCTTGCTTGTGTTGCTTGCTCTATTTTAGACGCCCATCTGTGTCGAGCTGGATTTGTGTATCTACATTGTTTCAGCACACTGTGCAATTCTCAAGCACCTAGGACAATCTTAAGCAATCTTGGCTGTGTCCAGGTGGAAGATCTGATCCTGAGTGAGCTCAAGAGGCTGAAGACAGAGGGATTCAGCAGCACTGCTGTTGAGGCTGCTTTGAACAGCATAGAGTTTGACCTGCGGGAGAACAACACAGGCAGCTTCCCTCGGGGGCTGAGCCTGATGCTGCGCAGCATGTCCTCCTGGATCTATGACAAGGACCCCTTCCAGCCCCTGCAGTGGACTGACTCTCTAGAGCACTTCAAGGTGAAATTTCACCCTTCACTTTCTTGCTCTTGCAGTGAAACTCCTAGAGTTATGATAAGGTCCCCTTCCAGCCTCTGCAGTCAATTGACTCTGTAGAATGGTTCAAGGTGAGTCTTGACCCTTCACTTTGTCCCCTTGCAGTGGACTGACTCTGTAGAACACTTTCCGGCGATGATGTGTCCCTTCACCTTAAGATTTCTGCAATTGACTGATCTCTGCAATTGACTGACATCCTTGAGAGCTTGAGTTTCTGAAGAAGAGGCAGCAAGGGGAGACTACAGCCTCAGCTCAAGAACTTCAAGCTAAAGCTGTAGTCTTCCCCTGCTGCCTCTTCCTTGTGATGCCTGGCTCTCTCTTTCTGTATGTACTGGTTGCTGTTTGGATGATCAGCTATATGGCGCTCTGAAGGAGAAGTACCTGGGAATGTAGCTGTTGTTGCCCTGCGGGGTAGATTAGCTTCAGGACAGCGTGTGTTGGGGTCTTTGATAGAGAAGTACCTGGTGGCCAACAAATACAGGATGACATTCCAGCTGCTGCCAGACCAACATCAAAAGATTTGCTTCTGTTTTCGGTAGGACTCACATCGCTGTTATTGTTACGCTGCAGCGCAGAACAGCTTCAGGGGAGGATGTGTTTGGTCCTCTGATAGACAAGTATCTGCTGGCCGCTCAGCACAGGAGTGTTCTCCGCTGCTGTACACATCAAGGGGTGGCTTGTGTTGAATGCATCTAGCAGCAACATGGCATCAACCTAGCATCAACAGGGCTGCTTTTGGTGCGGAGCAGGACAACACCAGGGCAAGACTTGTGTGGCCCTCTGATAGTCAAATATGTGCTGGCCACTCAGCACAGGAATGTCGTCTGTTGCTGTAAACGTCAAGGCTTGGCTTGTGTTGTATTGAGCATCAACAGTAATGCTGCTTGGTGCAGGGCAGGATAGCGTCAGGGCAGCATGTGTTTGGCCCTCTGATAGACAAGTACCTGCTGGCCAACCAGCACAGAGTAACAGTTCAGCTTCTCTCCTTTTCAGCATTGAGCGGACTGCTGATGGTGCAATGCAGGGCAGGATAGCATCAGGAGAGGACGTGTTTGGCCCTCTCATAGAGAAGTATCTGCTGGCCAATCAGCACAGGGTGACAGTCCAGCTGCTGCCAGACCAGCAGCTGGCTGCTAAAGAAGAGGAAAAGGAGAAGGCTGAGCTGGCTGCCTTCAAGCAGAAGCTGGTGGATTCGGAGCTGCAGGAGGTCATCAAGAGCACACAAGAGCTCAAAGAACGCCAGGTCAGTCCCACCCACCTGTTATGCACAGCACATCAACATGTTTGTCTCGAACTGTTGTTCTCTGCATCACAGTGCATCAGAGCAGGCAAGTTGGAGATAAGATGTCAAGCTTCCTTGATATATGAGGAGGTGCCAAGCCTGCTGCTCACAGATGGGCGCAGGTCATGTCACTGCCAGCATCTACTGCATGCAAGTCCCAGCTCATACCCCTTCATTGCGTGCAAAGCCTGATGTGTTGACGCTGTGCAGGAGACGCCATACACACCTGAAGCGCTGTCTTGCACGCCCGCACTGCTGCACACAGCCAAATACAGCCTATGCTACTTTCCTTTGATTTCACCCAAAAACTGTTGGTGTGAGTCTACGACAGGAGTATTTGAAGGCAGTTCATTGGTTTTATTGCACCCAGCTGGGTCACGGAACCTCAGTAAAAACATGGAACTGTTGCTGACAATGATGTCAATGATGACAATGTGCAGGAGACACCAGACACCCCAGAGGCGCTGTCCTGTGTGCCAACCCTGCTGCTGTCCGACATTCCTAAAGAGGCCTCCACCATTCCCACAGCCCTGGAGCAGTCCAATGGAGCCACCTTGCTCAGCCATGACCTGTTCACCAACGACATCCTGTACATGGAGGTGGCACTAGATATGCGCGTCATACCTGCAGATCTCCTCCCCCTCATGCCCCTCTTCTGCAGGTCAGCCACTGCTCATGTTCCTGATTTGGTCCCCATGATGTTGTTGCATGATGCCATGTCACTGTATTGACAATGGCATCCTTGTCACTGCATTTATATGACATGTACGTCTGTACTCAACATAGACATAGACATCGATGTGTTCATTATGCCACACAGCGCGAGCTTCAGAGTAATGTGTTTCTGTGTGCATTAGCAGCAGCTGGGGAAATTTTGACACTCATGCACGGGCGCAGATCTTTCAAAGTGAGCTTCATGCAGGTCACTGACACAGATGGGCACAGACAAGGAGGACTTTGTACAGCTGACAGAGCGCATAGGGCGCAAGACAGGCGGGCTGTCCTTCTCCCCCTTCACCAGCCACAAGAGGGGTGAGGCAGACCCCCAGGCCTACTTCATGGCCAGGGGCAAGGTCACTGCCAGCAAGGCTGCAGACATGCTGGACCTGCTGCATGATATCCTGCACACTGGCCGTCTTGACGATAAGGAGCGCTTTAAGCAGGTCTGGCCCCTTTGGATGCTGTTGCATCAGTGATGTGGCTCGTGTATTTTCTTTGCATTGCTGCTGTGTCTGTCTGCTGCGTGTCTGTTTTCAGGCTGCAGACATGCTGGATCTGCTGCATGACATCCTGCACACTGGCTGTCTTGATGACAAGGAGCACAGGCAGTGTGTCCAGTGGACTGCTGCCTGTCAGTTATACTTATCTCCTGCGCTGCTGCTCATGACCGCTGTTGGTGCTGTTTGCCTGCTGGCTTGCTGCTCTTTCATGCTGCGAGCGATACTTCTCTGGCCTGCAATGGATCCTCTGGTTCATGCTTTCCTCCTGAGCTGCTGAGGTCTTTCACAGACTCTCTGTAAATTGTCTTGTCTCAATGAAAGGTGTGGGATATCCATTTTCTGTGTAGCACTGTAGCAGCACAGTCCAGAAAGATCCTCAGCCTAAGCCTGATGCTGATGCAGATGGCTCTCGAGACCAAGTCTGGGCTTGAGGCTGGTGTGATTGGTGGTGGGCATGGCGTAGCAGCATCCCGGTTAGATGCGCAGCGCAGCGTGTCTGGCTGGGCCAGTGAGCAGATGGGCGGCCTCAGCTACCTTTTCTTCATCAGAGACTTGGTGTGCCCCAGCAATCCCCCTGCCTGTTGTGTTGCAATTGTATCACGCGCTGTGAGTAGAGGCCTTCTTTATCAGAAAACCGTATGCCTCAGCGCTCCTGCCTTCCTCTTGTGCTGCAACTGTTTTGCATGCTATGGGTTGACCCCTTTTTGATGAGAGACCTGGTCTGTCCCAGCAGTTGCCCTGCCTTTTGTGCTGCAACTATTTTCACGCTCTGTGGGTAGACCCCTTCTTCGCCAGAGACCCAGTATGCCCCAGCAATCCCCCCTTCCTCTACTGCTGCAACTGGGTCACATGCTTTGCGTAGATGTCTTTTACATCAGAGACCTGGTACGCCCGAGCAACCCCTCCTTCCTCCTAAGCTGCAACTAGGTCGCATGCTTTGAGTAGATGTCCTGTAGTCAGTGACCTTGTCTGCCCCAGCAACCTGCCTTGCTTTTGTGCTGCAATCATGTCATGTGCTGTGAGCAGATGTGTCTTGAATAAAGAATTGTTGTTGTCCACCAAACTCCCTCACACAATCGTGTAACATGCTGTGGGTAGAGCTATTGAGTTGCATGATGTACATGTGTGGCCGGCGACAGCATTGCTTCTGCGCAATCCAATGATTTGGTTCATGAACTTGCAAGTAAAAGAATGTTTGGATGAAGAAAGGAGTGAATCAATCACAACTGCGTCATGTGTGCTGCAGGTGAAGCGAGTGGATGAGGATTGGGACAGTGTGCGGTCTGACTTGCAGCGTATCAGGGAGCTGTTGATGCAGCGCAAGGGTGCCCTGGTCAACCTCACTGCTGATGATCACACCTTGACTGCAGTGCGGCCCCACGTTGATGCCTTCCTTGGCACCTTGCCTGAATCCTCTGCAGAAACCCAGCAGTGGGCAAACCTGATGCAGCCACAGAACGAGGCCATCACTGTGCCCACTCAGGTACAGCTCTTTGCAAAATTCACAGGACCTCAGCTGCTGTGCATCATATCTCAAATTGCAGTGGGCAACTCTGATGCAGCCCCAGAATGAGGCCATCACTATGCCGATTCAGGTGTTGAAATTTGCAAGCTGACGCCATCTCAAGTGTGAGGCATAATGACTTGAGCCCCAGAAAACACCACAGCAAAAGTGTTTGTTTCTGCATGCATGCTGCCAGATGGAAGACGCTGCCTCTGTGACTGGCTTCATTTTCATGTCTGCATTGTATGCATGCAGTACATTGATCTTTGGTGCTAGCAGTGCCTGTCAGCTCTTGCACAACCGCAGCATGCTTCCGTATTCCAAACTGCTCTCACGTGGCCTCGTCCCTGCATGCCCACGCAGGATGTGTGCATGTGTGTGTGTGTGTGAGTGAGAGGAAGCCTGGAGGCTCATGGAGGCTGCTTGTTTTGCAGGTCAACTATGTTGGCAAAGCTGGCAACTTGTATGAGGATGCTGGCTATAAGCTGCATGGCTCATCATATGTCATCAACAAATACCTAGGCACAACATGGCTATGGGACCGTGTAAGGGTTTCAGGAGGGGCGTATGGTGGCTTCTCAGACTTTGACCCCCACTCTGGCATGTTCACCTTCCTATCCTACCGGGATCCAAACTTGCTCAAGACTGTTGACAACTATGATGGTGAGCAGTGCATGCCATATTGTCACACATGGCAGCTGCTTTTCAAAATGCTTGATTGTCCAGGAATTTTGACTTATGCGCACCAATCATGGACTCTGCAAGATATATCAGTACTCACTTTACACAGAATGCCCAGTCCTGCCGTTTGTTGCACATGTCACACAGATTGAGCACGCAATGACAGGCGAACATTCTGTCAAGCCTGTTGCCAATGTAGGCTACAGGCACACTTCAAGCACACAACAATCAACCATCAACCTGTCAAGCAACGTAATAATGGCTGTAGGTACTGTTGAGTTTCTGAGGAATTTTGAGTTGAATAATGACTCTTTGACCAAGAGCATCATTGGCACAATTGGAGATGTGGACTCCTACCAGCTGCCTGACAGCAAGGGGCGCACTGCCTTGATGTGCCGCATATTCGACATTTGCGATGGGAGCTGAGTGATGGGCCATGATTCTGTCAGGGTGCCAAAACCAATGTTGGCTGTAGGTACCGTTGAGTTTCTGAGGAAAATGGAGTCGGAGGAAAATGGAGTTGGATAACGACTTTTTGACCAAGAGCATCGTTGGCAAAATTGGAGATGGGACTCCTACCAGCTGCCTGACAGCAAGGGGCGCACTGCTTCAATGCGTCGTATATCTGGCATTGTCTTATGAACACATAGTTGCAGGCTATCATGCCGTCAGATGTTGACGTTAATGCTGGCTGTAGGCACTGTTGAGTTTTTGAGGAAGCTGGAATTGGACAATGATTCTTTGACCAAGAGCATCATTGGCACAATTGGAGATGTGGACTCCTACCAGCTGCCTGACAGCAAGGGGCGCACTGCCTTGATGCGCCACATACTAGGCATCAGCGATGCAGAGCGTCAAGAGCGGAGAGAACAGATATTGGGGACCAACTTGAAGGATTTCAAGTAAGTCCTGGTTACGTCAAGCTGTTCAATGGCTTTGCTGCTCTTTCCTATGCATGTTCAGTTTGGGGCCAGTGAATGGTAGTGCTGCTGATGTTCGTCCAAAAGCAAGCCTCTGTGTGAAAAGTTGCCAGTGTTAAGTGTGCTTCCAGAGTGATCAGTGAGCAGCATCATCAGCAGACAGTCCTGGGGTCGTCTGCTTTATTTGGGCTAAGATGCATGCTGCTGCAAACAACGACTACAAGGCAATGCAGTTCTGAAGCTGCTATTATACCTGCAGGGCATTTGCTGATGTGTTGGAGAGTGTGAAGCGTGATGGTAGGGTTGTAGCTGTAACTTCAAGCAGCAGAGCTAGCGAAGTCAATGACACAGAGCGACCAGGATTCTTTGACACAATCACAAAAGTGCTGTGATTCGTGAGATCTCGAACATTGGAATAAACAGGACTTGTCTGGTGCCTGGGGCCAGTACTGTGACACAGCGCTGTGCCAGCATTCATGAATTGGCTTTGCGAGCCATTGTGCAGCAGATGCTGTTTCACCACGGTGTGATTTGCTTGCCAGACACAGACTCTGAAATACGTGCATAGTCGTATGTGCAACAATGAAAGGGAACGTCTTTTGTGTCTCTCAACATTTGATAATTGATTCACAATTGAATTGACAGTTGAAACCAATTTGGCAGCAGCATTGCCTTATGTGGGATGTTGTCTGTTCTGCAGCTTTTTGTCCGTGTGCATATCCCGTAGAAAGAGGGTATTGCTCTCGGGTTTGGAAATTTCTTAGCAAAGTCTGCAGACTGGCCTGGCTAATGCACTGCTCTCAAATCGTTCCGGCTGTTCTGTACAGTCATGTGTCAGTGTCGCGTCACAGGCAATTGCATGTCCGTGTTTAAGCTTTGCCAGTTCCGACTAAATGTTCTAATATGCACAATATCCTTGCCAAGTACAGTGATATATGCGAAAAAACAATCGTGGGCAAACTGTCCCAGTGCAGCTCTGACCCATGCATTTAAGCTGCAGCAAGCATTGTTGGTCAGGCGGCAGTCAGACCATGGCCGTAACCCTTAGTCCAAACAACCAAACAAGCGTAGTGAAAGCCATGTAGCAGACAAGCACACATGCAGCGCGTCAGCACTCCCTACACAGCCCCAGCATGAATGCACAGGTTCAAGACACCAGCACACAACTGACGAAGTTCATACAGCAACAAATACCAGAACAGCTATCCTGCCTAACGAGAAGCAACACAACATAATAAGAAACGAGAAACTACAGATCACATGTCATGAGGTTGCTTGCTGGCTGTGCTGAGGCTGTGGCTGAGCGGGGCTCCGCTGACCCTTCCATCTGCCACTGTTCATCCAGCGATACTGCATGCGCAGCCGATCAAACAGAGCACCAGGAGAGTCAAGTGCAGGCCGCACATCCAGATGCATTGCTATGGGCATTCCTGGCAGAGGAGCTGCATTGTAGAAGTCCACAACATACCTGTAGGAATGCAGCAGTCAGCTTAACATCAGTGTCACGCTGTTTGCAGAAAGCATGACCCGCATGACATCTCTGCATTCTGCTGCAGCAAGCAAGAGTACAATAACGATAGGGGTCTGATACAGCTGGCAACAGTCAAACGTCACACATGCTGCTTGTGATCAGAACAAGCTGGCATGGCGAGACAAAACATGCACCACACATTGTTTGTACTGATGCCAAAAGATGCTGTTGCTATTGCTGTTGGTAAAGCATGGATAAAGCAGTGCAATTTGTGACTGGTGATGGCTGGCAAGACAGACCTGACTTCCTTTCCACAGCGGTCAACCACCCAGTCATGCCTGTCAAAAGGCAGTTTGTACCCCAGAAAATTCAGCAAGCGAGCTTTTGGGCTGTAGTCCTGGGGTCGGCCTGCAAACTTCTTCAAGCGCGGCCCTCCACATCTAGACCCATGTAACTTTTCCCATTGCAGCACCTGCCCAGCAAGCAAACGCCAAGCTCCAAGACAGGAGAGAATCTTGAACGCCAATTGCCACAGATCTTGCTTGTGCAAACCAAAATCAAGGTGTGTTCTTGTGTGTGGCATGGCAAGCAGGCAACACTTCTGAGCTTACCTCTGACCACGCTCGCTCATTGACACCATTGTGAATGGCTACCACAGCCTCCATGTCTTGCTCGCTTGGTGACCAACCCTTCCTTTTCATTGCATTGTAGAACATCTGCTCACTAGGATACATCCAGACAGGCGTGTGGGCCTCCTGATGCGCAGGCCTGTCCTCTTGCGCTGTACACAACACATTCTGAGTCAGCCAAGGCACTGAACATGCAAAGAGGCTGCATGCAATGTCAACCAGCAAATGCGGTTCGCACCTATGGGAATGGTTGAGGCAACACGTTGTCTTCCCAGAGACTGCGTCTGATCTGGTCCAGGCTGATTGCTAGACTGTGGCATGAGGTTGCTGGGGTTGAAGTCTGCAGTGACAACTGGACAGCCTGCAACCCAACTCTAGCCTGAGTTGTGCGCGGGCTTTGAATGGGTGCAATCACATCAAGATCAGACATGCCTGCTGGTACTTGCTGGTTTTGCTGGTCTCCCTGCTCGCCGATGACAGGGCAGCCGCTGGCAAATGTTGGCAGAGTGTACGCAGCCACACCTTCTTCCATTGCTGTGCTGACAGTGCTACCTGCAGTAGCGTTGCAGCTGAGGTTAGTCTGAATTGCAGTGTAGCGAAGCATATCCCGGAATTCAGCAACATGACGTTGAGAAGCAAGGCGGGCAGGTTTTCGCAAGATCAACGAGTATTCTGCACCTGCTAGACAAGCTTCCGCTTGCTGATCATCGGCGGCAGCAGCTCGCACAAACAGCCGTTGCGCCGATCTTTGTTCGTCTGATTGGTCCATGCTGGGCAATTGCGCCGAGCACTCAGTTCAGACTTTGTTCAGGTGGCGAGGTTCACTGTGCACCTTAATCAAGTGGCCATCATTCGAAAGCCCCTTGCAACTCACAGTACAACCCCAACCCCCCCCCCCCCCCCCCCCCCCCCNNCCAACCCCCCCCCCCCCCCAACCCCCCAAATGTGCAATCAGGTTCCATGATGATGGCATGACATTGAATCGCAGGTGAGCTCAGCAGCTGAATACATGCATGCCACAGTGCAAGCTTGTGGTCCAGTGTTGACATGGAACGCTGACGTGTCGCTCACTCGTACTCCGCCTACCTTGACATGATAACACACGTTTACACATGGTTGATGCCTTTTCTTGAATGCTTTGACCCAATGATCCGATGATTTCAATGATGTTCATGGTTCAAGCTATTCTTGCTCTATGACAACTGACGACAAGCTCACATGGAACTCTCTAAAACATTGACACATGCTTGGCGACCAGTACTCACTAGCGCTAGCCCGCAGGATGCAAACAACGACAATTGGAAACACAAGAGGAAAACTGGCAATTAGAGCGGCTCATGAGTATCGAAGATCAATCTGCTAGCGACAGCACTTTTGATCTGCTGCCACAGCTTCCTGCAATCATGTGAGCTCAGATGACTGCCTCTGTGCTTCTGGTCTAGTCGAACCCCTTGAAACCCTAGCAACTTTTGAGTCATAGCGCCAACATGGCTTCAAGCTGTGATCAGACCAAGTGTCAAAGTTGCTGGGCTAAACGCTTGATGATCGGAATCCGATACATTTTGCTGACAGACATAGTTCCGCGCATCTGAAATTATAAGACACCGTGATCAAATGTCTGCCAGCGGCAATGCGGAGCCTGAGCTGGCTGGAGAGGATGCTGCCAGCTCCAGCGAAGGTTTGCGACCAGATACGAGGACGTCGAATAGCGAATTGTGGGAAGGCCGGCCTGGAGCTTCTGAGGCAAGCGAGCAGCCTGCCGCTGCTGGCAGCCAGCAGCAGGTGTGTGGCGTAAAGCTGTTGACAATCCTCTTCACATGTGACACTGCGACGCACCTCGGCGTGTAAAGCTGCGGGTTATATGCAGATTCCCGGGTTGCAGCAAAAGATACAACAGCTTCAGCAGTTGACAGCTCAGCCAGAGCGCCGTGAAGCAAATCGTGCTCGCAAAAAGCTTATGAAGGACGTGCAGCACGAAGTGTATGAGACAGGCAGAAATGATGCAGATAAGATCAGCTATCTAATGCAAACTCTTGGAGATCAGGTGCGTCAGAACCTCTGTGGGTTTCCTGTGCCTCTCCACGCTTCCTTTTCAGCAAAGATACGTGAGACTGCTTCCTGCAGATGACACTGCATAGCAAGTTAGATAAGCAGCTGATCCCCATGAGGAAAAGTTGTGACACTGCAAGCAAGGAGCGTGATGCAGGTACTGACTGCTTGCATTGCGCAGCCAACACCAACGCTGTCTGCATGCTGGCATTGAGTAACATACAATTGCCCACTTATTCCTGTTATATTGAGATCATGCTGCTTTTGCAGCTGTTGAGGAGAAAACACGCGTTGTGGAGCTCAACAACAAGCTGCACGAGCTTTGTAGGGAGCTGCGCAAAGAAAATGCATTGCTGCTAGACACCAGCAAGGCCATAAGCGCACAAGAGCTGAATCAGCGCAAGGCTCTCACAGAGAACTTCCAAGAAACTGTTGAGGGCATCACGAAAAGGTGCCACGCATGCTTATCGAGCATGCAGCTGATGTAAATTCATTCTGCTCTGTTCATGTCATCAACTGTGGCCATATACTGTGCAGGTTGGAGGATCACGAAAAGGAGAGAATGCGCATTGTGCATGAGAATGACAATCTTAAACAGAAACTGAGAGCTTTATGCGAGCAGTATGAGGCCAGAGACAGTCATTTCAGTCAGCAGGTTGGCTTCCAATTCAACAAGCTTTTGCTATTGCAACCGTACGTGTAGCTGCCTCAGCTCCAACCCAAAAGCTTTGCTGCTGCAGCTGCAAACGAAAGATTTGGAAATCAAGATGGCAAGTATCAAGCTGCAAGAGCAGGCTGTGCTAGTTGACAGGGCAGAGGTGCAGTCAAAGAAGTTGTCAGAAGCATTCGGTCAGGTGCAGAGCCACAAGCTTGAGACTGACAAGCTGCTGGAGTCATACAATGAGCGCTTTGCTGAGTGCCAGCATAGCATTGAGAAGAGCAATGAGGTATGCTACATGAGCCCATGCCTTTGTGTGATGAAGTGAAACCTACTTGCAAACAGGGTGTGTGGAGCTCATAATAAGGGTGTTGTTGCAGAGCTTGTGTACTTGGTATTCTTTGTAGTTCCTAAGGGATGTCACAACCAAGGGCTGACATTGTAAAACATGCAGTGCAAAGCATGCACTTTGTTTGCCTGTTCTTCATGGTGGTGTTTGTGGTGCAAGCCACCAGAGTGTAACATAGCGACCATTGCTTGGCATTCTATATCATCAATGGGTCTCAGATCACACCATGCTCACCCTGCCAGACCTTCCCATGACTAGTTTGTTGGCCACACTTTGTCATGACTAGTCTGTCACACGAAGCGTGTGCTTATGTAATGCAATGACCATGGCAGGTGTTCAAGATGCTACGCACAGATGGAGAGCGCAAACAACAACTGCTCAAGCAAGCTGACAAGGACAGGCGCTCCTTGAACAAGCAGCACCAGGAAATGCAGCTGCGGCTTGACCAGGCCAATGCTCGCCTTGTGCAGCTGACAGATGAGAATAACGGTCTCAAGAAGGGCTCAGAAGATCCAGAGAAAGCTCGCCTTAGGGCACAGAATGATAGGCTTCAGGCGCTGTGCAGATCTCTCAGGCAGGAGTCAAAAGGTCCAAAGCCTGACGCAGAGCTTGGCACAGCATTGAGCAGCAATTTGACAGCGTCCCCTGAGTCACATAGCCCAAGCAAAGAATCGCCAGACAGCAACGCTGATGCTGATGTGCATGACGGTGTTAATGAAGCATCTGCTCCCAAAGCAGCTGACGCCGAAGATTGCAAGATTGCAGCACCAGCTACAAGCCAGGCCTTAGATGCGCCAAACAGTGCTGAGTAGATCTTAGGCAGCTGTCCTGTTTCTGCTAGACTGACATTGAAAAGACTTAGTGCTTGTATCCCAGATTTCTTGACTTTTGACAAATGCTTCATGAACTGCTGCACCCTCTTGGGTTCAGATTACTTGCATCAGCAGTCATCACGCATCATAAATTCATAGGTTTGTTCCCCTTTTGAGATAGCAGCTCGAACTTGCCATCAGTGGTCTCATTGGAAGCCTAGGCCTGCGGTCTGAGTCAGGATGTGCTGGCTGTGTAGGCAGGAGATCCTTCCCCCTCGAACCAGTAGCTCATGCAGGTTAACTATCTTTTCACTGCAAATGCTTGCATCAAACTGTTGCCAATTTACTGTGTCCTCAATCGAACCCAGATACTAGACTTTGCGTTTGAAGCTGACATGACATGGTACTGCCCTGCTGTGTCTTGCTCAGAATACCTGCAACGCTGCACAAGGTTTTTGCGTAGCTGGGTCATAAAGTCTCCCTGATACTGTGCTGCGTTTGGCCAGAAATCATAGATAAACCGGATCGAGCTATTGTCACCATCTTGCAATACAAGGCTACTCATGCGCTCAACTGCAATGGGCATTGATCAATATGCAGTGCTGCTGTGCTTGCATCAAAATAGCACTGATACACGTGCATGGCGCAGCCAAGGGGGTTGCCTGAATTCCAGCAAAAGTTCTATACATGCAGCTCACTGTCACACATTTGCCCATTCACAGCAGCTGCTGCGTGACATCCATCTGGTGACATCAGACATAGACACATCAGTTCTTGTATTTCAGTGGATCAGGTTGCTGCACAAGGCATGAGTACCAAGCAATTTGCAGACCAGCGCACTGCTTGTAGGTCTGTCAGAAAAGCTATCAAGTACTTCATGCTCTGGGAGCACCCACAACTGCATTTGCTAGCATAAAGGTGCGCATGGATAAGTCCTTCGCCTTCTCTGTGATCTGCTCAGTGGGTGTTGGGAAAGACATGTTCATGACAACTGTGCCTGCTTTGCTGTCAATCTTGGCATTCAGCCGTGCATTTCTGATCAGGTTCACTATCCACTTCTCTGCTGACTGCTCATCCATGCCAAGCTTTGCAGCCAGCATTTTGAGCTCTATGCAGTTGTGTATCCGGCAGTAAGTCTCAAAGATGAACATGCGTGCATTCTCCACAAACTCCTCTTTGCAGGAAGTCAGGAAGTAATCATTGTCAATGACCTGCATACATAGCACAAACACTTATGTATATCTTGAAGGCAGGATGCTGTTGAGCTGCAACTGATTTACTGTCACATGGGATGCTGAGTGAAACTGTCAGCATCAATGAATCACTGTTCATTCAAAACACATGCGAGACAGGCTTAGCAGGCCCAGCTAGGTGCATGCTGGAGCAATCAGTTGTCTCCAAACAGTTTATTCAATGGGTCAGCACCAGGCATATGCAAGGCAGAGTCGGTTGCAGCATTCCAGGATAAAATACTGAAGTTCCATGAGAAGGGCAAATGCCATATGTACCTGTTCACATTCTTGCAGCTTCTGCTGTGCTCCATCAAAGTCATAGTTGGTGAAGAGGCACTGCAGGAAGTCAGTGACTGGATCGCTGACTTGGTATGATTCCTGCTCAATGAGGCGCATCAGGTCCTTCATCACATTTCTTCTGCGCTTGTTGACCACTGTAGCAACAGCTAGGTAGCGCACCAAATACTGAGCGTTTGTCTGAATGGCATTCAAAAACCTGCATCAAAGACACAGCAACCAGACGTGTTGGGGGGGACTCAAAGGTTGTTCAGCTATGTTGGAAGACCTAAAGGTCAATCAGGCGGATTTGATCAGCTGTGATTTGGGACTCGGGTGTTTGGGCAGGAGAGTATCTAAGAGGAATTTTGCACCAAAGCTGCAGCACATGCCGCACAAACTTTTGTACAGAATATGGACCTTGTGGAAGCTGTTGCAGGGGCTGCTGCATCTGCATAAAGCTGTAGCTGGGTCTAACGCCACGCTGTGACATGTCAACAGCGAGTGCTGAGCATCAAGCAACAATTGGCGAATACCCTCACATGTGTTTGCAGCAAGGCAGGTGAAAATGTGAACAGGGACCTTGCAAGAAGTGCTTTACGATGCATCATTGAAGTCTTGAACACGACAACAGTGTAGAGACGCTGACAGGCTGCCATGCTAGACAAGGATGCGGAAACTCACCGCTCCTGGAAGAACAGGTCGATGATTGCATTGCGTCCATTCTCATGGTTGAAGAAGACAAACAAGGACCAGTGCATCAACCAAGTCCGTTGCTGCAGCTGCACCAGCAGAGGGGCAAAGTTGTTGTCATCAATGACGCTCTTGAGCTTGGTCAAGGAGTCCATTGCAGCTTCCCAATCCTCTAGCAGAATCTCTGCTGCTAGCTTGCCCCACAAAGCGCTGAGATTCCTTTCTGAGTTGGTGGACAGGGTTCTGTAATGATATAGGAACTCTGCTGCATCTGAGTAGTTGCCACAGTCAAACTGGAACTTGGCATACTGGTACAATGCGTCTATCTGCTCGCTGCCTATGTTGTGCTCGCGCTGCAGCCAGGGCAAGTTCTGGGCTTTCTCTTGTTTCAGCTGCTTGACTAAGCTCTCATCGCTGAGAAACTGCACAATGCTGTCTGCTTGTGCCTGCAGGAACCAATGATTGTTAGTTGCTTTGCATACGAAAGCAATCCGCAATGAGACTCATTGCAAGAAATGCTGGAAGCTCATTGACCTGCAGCTTTCTGAGATTCTGTACAACTTCTGTGCGCCTCTCCTTCAGCTCTTGTGGCGGATCGCAATTGTTGAGCTGTGTATATATCTCCATGGCATAATCAAGCATGTTGGTCTTGTTCAGCAAATCCAGCTTGCCCTGCTGTATTTGATCCTCAGGGTAGAGCTCTTTTGCAGACAGCCATTCAAGCAAGGGGAAGACCAGATGCCTGTCCATGCTCTTGGCCAGCTTCGCGGTGAGATCCCATTCTGCCATTTTGTAGTAGCAGCAGAGCTCTCGGGTCTCAGACGCTGATCAGCGTTGGACCGAAGCCTTCCGAGAAGCCGCCTGAGGGGCGTAGGACCAATTCCGGTTCAGCCCTGAGACGTACGTTACCAAAAATCGGTTAGTCAACCCCGAGACCATGTGCACATTCGCGTTCTGTCTCTGGAAAGCGCTCTTGCTTTGTCGTGTCTGATACATTGTTGTCGGACTTGTGCACCGCGCTTGTCCTGACTTACCTGTTAACTTTCACTGCAGCCGTTTGGGGACATCGCTCAACTTCTGCAAACAGCATGAATGCCTTGCTGAGACCTACTGTAACGCTCTGTCGTTCTGCTGGTCCAACGCACACATCTAGCAAAAATGCAACAGCGTTCAGTGCTGCTTGTCGGTCGCGACATGTGTACCCTCGTTTCCGTGCTCGATTGCACTGTCATGCGGCACTTTCAAACAGGAGCTTACTGTATCTGTGTGGGGGAGGTGGGCTCGGCGAATAGCTTTCTAAAAGGGCTCACCACTTATCATTCGTCATCTCATTCCTGCATTTTGCAGCCGAGACAAACAAACCAGCTCATGAGGCTGCTGATGCCTTGAAGTCGCAGTTGCGTGAGCTTGAGGATGAGCGTAAAGCTGCCACAACAAAGGCTGAAAAGATGGCTGTCAAGAGTCAGCGGCTGGCTGAATCAATTGAGAACCTACAAGCTGGCGCTCTGCGCGCTATGAAACAGAATGATGAGCCTGCTGCAAGGGAGCTTCTCCAGGTGCACCATCAACTTCATTTGTGCAAACACTTTGGCAATATTGCAAAGCCTGTGCAGAACACGCATGCTGTGTCTTCTGCCTTGTCACTGATGGCGATGCTTTGTTGCAGGAGAAGACCCTAGTGACATCAGCTTTGCAGAAATGTAAGGACAGAGCAGCTACAAACTTTACCTTGGCAGAGAAGCTGAACAAGCTCATAGGTGTGACAAATGTTTTGGCGTGCTGCTTGCTGTTGGCTTCAGCATCTGTGTGTATGCTGGTATAAGTTTGCTGATACAGTGTGTCAACAGCCCATCTTGACCTGTGCAGGCGCAAAGCAGACAGAGCTCATTGCTCTTCTGCATCAATCCAGTAATGTCAGGGGCTTATCCCAGAAACCATTCTCTGTTGACCCTGCTGGCATGGTGTCAATTGATGATGACCTTCCCTCTTCTTCAGGTGAAGCTGTTCAGCTGTCTGACGCCTTGATGTCACATGCTACACATATCAAGACTGGTCAAATGGTGCCTGTGTTGAATTGCTGTGTGCACTGTTGGCACCAGTGCAGAAGTAGCTCCGTGCATCTTCCACAGCATTGTGACTCAACTACTCACTGCCAGTTGCCAGAAAGAGTGATTGACTCTGACAGCTGCCTTGTTTTGCAGACGCTTCTAAAATACAGCATCAATCCATGGGAACATCCCAGTACCACTCTCCTGCACTTGACAGCCAAGACTACTCATCAGAGGAAGACATAGACAATAAATTCCTTGAGCTAGAGAGACAGACCCTGGAGTCCATGATGCAAGCTAGTCATATGGACAGCCAGCATTCAGGCAACACTACAGACCAACAGCAGCAGCGAATCTCATCTGGTACCACAGCATCAAGCTCAGGTGCTGACAGCACGAGCAATTCAACCAGCAGCAGCAGCAAAAGCAGCAGCAGCAGTATTGACTGGTGGAACAGAGCAAGCAGAAACCTGCAGCGGATACAACAGCAGAGACCGTCGCTAGAGTCACATCAAGCACAGTCTATGTCCAAGGACATCACAACACTGCTGACAAGGATAGTCAATGCTAGAGTGCTGCGTGGAGAGGATCCCACAGTTGCTCAGTTGGTAGACCTGGCCGTCTTTCACGTCGCAGTGCGTGCATCTGAAGTGCGTATAGCCCCTCCTAGGACAGACTTCCCCATCAATATGAGGCAGCGGCTGTTCAGAGATGCCACAGCTGTGGCACTAGCGGCATGTCAGCTGTCTGCAGCTGGCAGGACAAGTGCTGCATGGCAGGAGCTTGCATCAAATTGGGACATGCAGCAGGGGCAGCAAGATGCAGCCACAGCTACTGAGAAGTCACCACAGCTGGCTGGCAAGCTAGCTCACATGTTTCTCAGGAACCTTGCTGAGCTCTTCAAGCTGGAGCAGAGTGAAGCGGAGCGCATTGTACATGCTGCTGTGGCTGCTCACACGCGTGCCAAGCTGCTGACCGCTGTTACTGCTGTCAAGCAGGTGGGAACCTGTATCTTTCATCAACCTGAGACAAATTTCTAGGCATGTTGTCTAGTTGCCTAGCACGTCCTGGTGACAAGCAACGAGTAATGAGCATCATGCAAAATGTCTTCCTCCATTAATGGTAGCCAGTCGTTGTCGTTTTGCTTGCTGCCTCAGAGATGCTGCTGTAGGTTTGTGCTAATTGCATTGTATGCATGCCATTTCAATGCCTTTGCAAGCAGAACAAAGATGATGTCCTCTGCTACAGCTTTTCTGCAGTGCATGGGCTTTCTGGCATATGTGACCTGTGCAACTTTGCCTCTGATTGCTCTGTGAAAGGGGCTTGATTTGATTTGATTGGACTTTCACTGCCCTCGGATCGACCCAGTGTCAATCGGGCATTAGAACACATGCCATTTGTGCTCCTGTAGCCAACTGCAGCGTCGAATGGTTTGCTGTGCCCAATCAATTTCCTGCCACTGATCATTGTGTTTTCACACAGGCTGAGGATGCCGACAAGGCAAATACAGCATTGACAGAGATGCGGGATCTGGCTGCTGTTGTTGACGCCTTCACACTTCCAGCTCAATCGCCTGAAATGGAGCTTGTCTACTCTGGACTGCGTGGGTTCCTGGGGTATCACGACCGCAAGACCTTGCATGAAGCATATCTACAAGTCAGCAGCAGTCATGCGTCAAAGCGAGCTGTTGCAGATGCGCTTGGCATGAATCTGTAATGTTAAGGCTTTTGCATGCTGGATGTACACAATGCATCATTGATACTCAAGTCTGCTACTGCCTTGCTCTGTTCTGTGTTGTTTCTACGCCGTCAGATACAGCTTCTCCAAAAATAAGTTGGCATGATTATTTCAAGTTGTACACCACTGTTCAAGATTTGCATTGTATAATGTACAGATGTATGCTGTCGCAATGCTGCAATAGATTTTGGCCTACCCACGCCTTGTATAGAACTCACAGATGATTGGTATCATGGTAAGTATTGAGTGTGTGACCGTGACTCGCACTGAGGTCGCAAGTTTTTCGCTTTCAGGTCGGGCATGGCCTGGCAGTGCAAAATGCTTGTTCAATGCAGTCCCTGCAGCTGGGCACTCCTGCTCATTCGTTCACAACAGAGCTTTGAATCGAAGATGTACATGATGATCCACACTGCATGCACGTGAGTGCAAGCCATAATCACTTGTCATGTTGCATGTGCACTTGCGCAAAATTGTGCACAAGAGAAACAACCCTCTTTTGGGTCATGTCCATGATTTACAATATACAACCTGATTCCTGCCCTCAAACGGTAAAGTTGCCACATGAATGTGCTCAGGGTCCCTGAATTGCAAGTACTGTATCAATTGCTCATACTTTCGAACCCAAGTTCCATCAGGTAGCTTGCGTCTGGGGAACTCCATTGGATAGACACAGCATGGCACCATTGCAAATGGCCTTCTGGTTTTTTGAGCAAAATTGATGATTGGCTCAGCAGCCTGCAGACCATGACAAGCTTGTGACTCAAGGCTTCTTTGGGCATCACAGCATCTGTGATAATTCATAGATAAGCTGATGCAAATGCTGCACAGTGCTGCATCATGACGAGCTTGAAAGGGCAGACAGCAAATGTGCCATGACGCCCTGCACGGAAAGAGATGCCCTGCTCAGCTGCAAGCATAGCAAGTAACCCAGAAAAGCTGGAAAATCACACCTGATCAGGGTGTATTCCCACAACCACTGAACAGTCCTGAATGATGCTGCGAGCTTTATCTAGGTCAGTGATGTCTGTAGCTCCAACAGCATTGTCTATTTGACTGGGATCTGGGCTGGTGCATGGGCCCTGAGGCTGCTCAGCCTCCTGAGTTACAGCTGGTGACTCAGCGCCTCCTGTCTCGGCGGCAGCCCAGGCCTCACTGCTTTCATGCTGCACATCAGAAAGTCAGGCTGGCACCAGACGTAATGAAAGCAATAATTGATTACACATTGCAGTACATGTGCTAGGTTTGTGTGGCCCAAGTCCCATCTTGCCAGGCCGGCTTGTTCTGAGCATCATGATAAGGATGTTTGATGTTGACAGCACCAATGTTTATCACAGAACAAATGCTGGGCAGGCTGAGGGCCCCAGCTAGGTACGTCTAGGAGCAATCACCTGTCCTCAACCAGTTTGGATTTTGGCCAGTCTACACCATTTGAGATGAATCTGACTTCGAGCACAGCCACAGATGCCTGCACACGTTTTGGGTAAGCACGGCAATTGCACACACTACACATGCTTCAGATCAAGGCAGACTGCCTTGAGAACGCTACCTTCATGGCTATGATAAATCAGCCAAGCAAGGGCCCAATGGTATTTACTGAAGGACATGCTCTGTGGCAGCGGCAATCACGCACAAATGTACCTGCAGCCCTTTGTGTGTCCATCTGATGTCCTTTGCCAGGTGCATGGACTGCTGCAGAACTTGTCTCCAAGCATTGAGACGCCCATGGTCGTCACTTGGCTGAGGCCCACGGTCAGCCATTTGACACTGGGAGAACGCATCTGCACAGCTGACATCTGCTGACTGATCATCACCCTGGAGTCCTTGCTGACCACTCAAGGGCGCATCTACTGTCTGCTCAGCACTGTGGGTTTGTGGCTGGTTTGTCAGGGGTGCATGTGAGCTGGTGTAATGTTGAGGCAAGCTGCTGCCAGTTTGCTCAAGATACTCAGCTGCTCCAATGCTGCCGCCATTGTGTTGCTGAAGCTGCTGATGTTGAGGCTGCAATAACGAGTGCTGTGGCTGCTCAGCTGGTGAGCGTTTGTCAAAGACTGTTGGTTGTTGCTGCTGATCAGCTGGTGAGTGCCTGTCAAGGACTGTGGATTGCTGCTGCTCATGAGCTAGTGAGTGCTTGTCAAAGACTGTGGCTTGTTGCTGCAGCTGATTAGCTGGCGAGTACCCGTCAAAGACTGTAGATTGCTGCTGCTGATCAGCTGGTGAATATATGTCAAAGACTGTGGAGTGCTGCAGCTGATCAGCTGACAGCAGACTACCAACCACAGCCTCATCAAAGACCATACGCAGATGTGGTGGGTCAACACATGCCCGCAGGCCAGATGTGAATTCCTGATGCTTGTGATCCAGGTATGACTGGAAGTTGACATTCCTATGGTAGAAGCCTTTCTGCATGTCAGTAATCGCATGTCAGTAAATCTCTGAGCTTGAGGCAACAGCAATTGTGCAACAGCAATTGTGTCGCTTTTGTGCACATCAGTAACCTGAGCAGCAAGCAAGGTTTGCCAAGATTAGGCCTACCAGCATCCACTTGTGCTGCCTCCACAATTGAAGAGCCCGCGGCTCCACAACAGTTGCATTGATGCCATTTAGATTGAGTAGCTCAAAACTAAGCTCTCCCTTGCCACCAGCGACGTCAAGGACGCCGCTTCCTTGGTTCAAGATCTCTCTACCAAAAGTGTCTATGAGAAACCTGAGCACAATCAACAATGTCACAGGTGCGTGACATAGGCATTTGTATGTCGTCCAACGGGTTCTGAAAATAGTGACAGCAAAATCTGTCAGATATGAGATCTTGATGCTGCAGGTCTTGAATAACAAAACAGAAGTATTGTACATGCTGCCAGACAGGTTTGTCACAGTGTTTGTGCATCTCACCTGCGAAAGACACCTGCTCTGAAGGCGTTTCTGACCAGGTTTCTTTTCCCAATGCCTCTGTTGCTTATGCGCTGCGCTTGATTGGTGGTTGCATTGTGATTGCTGCAGCATCAGCCAACAAGTCACAAATTGCAAACACACAACGCATGATCAGCGTGAAACAGCAAAGTTGTTGACTCAAGGGCCCTGAGTCATCAGATTTGCATGTGTTCACCTGTTGTCTGGTAAGGCTGGCTTTTCTGGAAGAGCATCTTCAGGGTGTCGGTAGAAGCACTTGTCTTTATATAGACAATAACCACGCCTGCTCCAGTGCTTGCAGATCTGTATAACAACCAGCTGCAGTTGAGTTTTGCGCATGCAGGTTCAGCTGCTGAAGGCAAGGGACATCAGGTGCGCGGCTTGTTAAGTGCTCAACTGCTTACGATGCTTGCAAATCAAGGTATGCATGACTTGCACAGAGCTGGATGTTTGCCTCAACTCACTGGAGGCAATAGCTCAACTGACTGCTCGTCAGCCTCCTTCAATGCACAGTGCAGATGCATATAACCAGTGTAGTTGCCCTGCAACCGGCAGCTTGTTGTCAGGCTTGTTGTGATTGGAGGCTGCAGGCGGTCACGCTGCACAAAGCCGTTCTCGCATACCCAGGGATATATTGCATTGCCAGGGCTGATAGGCAGGTGACAGTAGCTGCACGGCGTCTTATGCTTGGCTTGCATGACGACGGGCTTCCACAATGGTGCTTGTTCTTGTGGGCCGCCATGGGGCGCTGAGTGTTGGCAAGTGTCACGCGCGACAGGCATCACACCAGGCGAACGTAGACTACTGCAAAAGCGTCTGACCGCAAACTTTGCTGGGAGTTGCAAGGAGAGACTGGAGCAACATTAATTGCAATATTGGCACATGATCATGAGCTGACCACCTTTTAATTTAAGTGATTCAGCACAAGTGATCACAGGTGTGCAGCTAGAAGGGCGTCCTCACATGGCGATTGGCTTAATCATCACTTCAGCATCTGCTGTGTTGTTGGTGTGCAATGCCATAGCAACCTTGCTTTCTGGGATAGGCAGTTTTGTGTTGTGTACACCCAAGTCTGTGGCTGCATGCAGGTATGGCAGCTGATGCTCTGCTACACACATTGTGGTAAAGCTACACAGTGTGGAGCAGCTGATATGCTGGATGAAAGCTGCAACACTGGCAGCTCGGATTTTCTAAACATGCAAATTCAAAGCAAAGTGCCAAGAAGGCACATTGCAGGATGCCAGTGGTATGGACCTAGCAGAGGATGGTACTGACTCTCAGCTGGTGTTACTTCTTCATTCCAGCTGAGTCAATGGGTATGTCATCCATATTTAATTTGTGATGTACTGCCCTGTTGGGTTTGGGCACGTTGACTGAAACCTTGCAGCATTGCATAATTGTTTGAAGAGACTTCATGCATGTATGTTGTATGAGGGCTCATGCCCTAATTGCAGATGTGGTACTTCATCAAGGTGTCCAAATCTGATATGAATTGTGTAATGCTTTGCTTATGCTCATTTCCTGTGTGTCGCCCTAAGTGTTACTGTCGACAGATCATCTGGTTGCAAGCCCAATCGTCAGGTCAGCCCGGGGTGCCATTTAAGCTGTTATTACGTTACTTGTCACTAGTTACGCTACAGGGCATTACCTAACTTGTTGACATGTGACCATCACCTGCTTGACTTGTTTGCACATGTGCATGTCTAGAACAAACTCCCAGAATACAATGACTTCTGTCAACCTGATAGATGTGATGACTTTTAGACCGCTTTTCCAGGGATTTTCCTGCTCATCATCAATCTGTCAGACCCAAACAAGTGGACAGTCTTGTATCAACCACTTCCCTTGATCTACAACAGACAACATGGGATTCTGACGCATAGAATTTGCGCAAGCTACATGCTCTCTGGGGCTATGCAATCTCGTACATCGTATCAAACATCAAGCAAGTAGCTTTTGGATTGCAGCGCACGCGTTGGCCTCCCTTTTCTGCGCTGCCAAGCATTGTTGAGTGCTGTCTGCATGAAGAGGTGATGCCACCAGGTGTCAAACGTTGCAACTGGCTTCCTTGAAGCTGCTTTGCACTAGGTCAAGCTCGCCTTGGTCTTGCTTGAAGCAAGTTGTTGCTTGGGTCTTGATGACTTGCACTGGCAGCAAGCTATGGCAGTTGTGGGCTCATTGCATACAAGCTCTAGATCTCTATATAGATATCTTGTCTGTTATTCCCACATGTTTTACGCAAGTATCCATCACTGCTCAATCTCATTTTATGAAACAGTGCCACTGGCTGAGCAAGTGAACCTAAAGCTTGTTCCTTTAGGCAGTTGTACAAATTTAAATGGCAAGCATTGTCAATATGCAGCAGCATTTTCTGTTTGGAAAAGTCATGCTGTATACTTCTTGCATGTAAACTCTGCTGCATATACACCAATGTGGTGCATATTTTCAGATCAAACAGCAAATGCTGCTGCATATGCATGCCATCGTGATATTGCAAAGCTGCATAACCTGCAGTTCTGCACGGAGGCTTCAGCAATGAGACAAGCAGTTTGTCAGGCCTGTCGAGCAGACTAAGAAATTTTTGGTCATGATATAGCACATACAAAAGTACTTTCAGAACGAAGTTGCGCATGCTGAACAGCACTTGCTTGAGCATGTTGTCAATGGCAACCTGATGTATAGAGCATGCATGTGTGGATTATAGTCACAGCGATGTGTGTTGCAATCGTATACAGGAAGGCTGCCTAATAAACTCGCCCTTCCAAAAGCTGATGCAAGGCAAAAATTGACTCGTTTTGCGCAATTGATTGCAAATCAAAAAGAACTGAATGCGGTCCTGAAAGCATTTGTTTGGATTTGTCCGCATGAGAAAGTCCAACCCCCAAATTGGCAAGTTAGCGGGGATTAAAATTGCCAGTATTGCAGCTTCTGGATGCAAGGCATCTGCTAACAGAATGTGAGACTGCACAGCTGGTCAAAGGGGTCGCTGTCAGGGGCTTCATGGATCAGCCTCTAGGGGAATGCAGCCGACGGAATCTTGAAGAGGCTGCTGAAGGGTGCTCTAAAAGGCGTCACGTGGCATGTGCATCAAAACGTGCTGACTAGGCGTGTTTCGGCTGATCATCAATTTTGAGTATTGGCAGCGGGCAAGTACTGCACAATGTACTAGAGATGCTGCGGCAAATGGCAAATGCGACCTTTGGGTGCCGTCACCAAATTTGACAGCAGGCTTCACAAAGACAGCATACTCGCCGGTTGCGCAATCTTGCCTGACTCTTCGCATCCTTCAGCCCAGACGTACCTGGCTACCTGTGCCAAGTCTCCATTCACGCTACCGTAGGTGAGAACCTGGCTTTACTGTGGACGTGCTTGACGAGCGTTGATGCCTAAAATTCCGCCCCTGTCTTGTCTGATTTCGCGTCTAGCCAGCTCGTCTGATTGACTTGACTCCATCATTCGCTTGTCGTCTCTGAGTGTATGCTGTCCTTTCCTGTTGCAGAGATGGCCGCTCTTCAAATTTCAGCGGGATTGTCAGCTCCACGAATCTTCCAAAAGAAGCCAGCCCAGCCAAGGACAGCACCCCAGCACCCCTCTTTTGCTTTCGCCAAACATCGTCAGAGCTTCCGCGTCAATCAGTTCGCTTTCAACCCTTTCCGCAAGTCTGAGGACTTGCCACAGCACTTCGTCAGGCCAGACTGCCCTCCTGACACACCAGAGAAGCCTTCCCCCAAAGGCTTCACCAAGGATGTGACAGATACAGAAGCTTACAACTTCAACAAGTACAGCCCTCGCAGCCCTCTTGAAAAGGTGAGCTGGCTGGGGTTTATCAGTGACTTGCCTGGGGTTTAGCAGTGACTTGCCTGTGTGCACAGGCATGTGCAATTTTGCCTTCTGAGGAGTTTGAGACATAGTCTTTGCGTCTTGCAGGTCAGCTTCTACACCAATGAACAGCGGTGGCTGCAGTCAGAGAAGCGCAAGGCCAAGAACAACAAGTGGGGCATTTTTGGATTTTGAGCCTTTGTGGGCAAATACAGACTGGAGTCATCACAGACGGGCTGCAAGGCAGCAGTTTTGACAAAGTTCTACATATGATTTTTGATCAAAATCATTTTTGTGGGGTAGTGCAACTACTGCATTGCTTCATCCTTTCACATTTGATGCTGTCGGCCAGAAGGTCTATTCCGCTGTGGTGCTAGGTGTGGTACCTGCTTTGCAAGATCTTCTTGCACAATTTTGTACTTCTTTAGGAATTGATGGCGCAGCTATCAGTTTTGTACCCAAGAACTGAGTTAGGCTAGTTGCAGTGTATTTTACTGTGGATATTTTGCACATCCACTAACGCTCGAGGCATCTTTGTATCATGTCATAGGCTTGAGTTGCTGATGCAGGGCTAGACTTGTCATCAGTTTTGCCATCAATGTGTTTAGGAATGATTGCAATCCTTTGTGGAGACACAACATTAGGTTATAGGAGAATTTAAGAGAATTCAAGCAGTCTCAAGACATATATCTAAATCTTTGTAATTAAGGGAAACATACTCTGCTGGTGTGTGAAGCATGCCCTTGTGCTGAAGCATAATCTGAACAGTAATTGCATTATACATGAGCCGTGTGGCACATTATGATCACAGCTACTGCAAATGCAGCACCGCAAACCATGTTGTTCAGAGTGATGACAGCAGAACACAAAGCTATCACTCAGCTGCCTTCACCTATGCAATGTTGGGGTTATTAAGTGGTGGACCACGTCCCGACGTCAACCCAGCAATTCAAGCAACATTGGCCACGTCAAAGTCTGTGTGGTGCAACAGGCGGTGTTGAAACTGTGAGCCCAGACTTTTTGGTCATGGATAGCCTTCTGAGCATGCCTCCCAGAGACGCCTTGCTGCCATCTGATCCTTCTTGAGTAGATGAAACTGACACAGCATCTGGACGCCTGAAAAGCAGTATTGAAAATGATAGTTAGCAATAGTTGCAGCCATTGACATACAAGGCAGCATGCCTTGCGCATGCAGGACACAACGGCAGGATGCGCAACAACAGCACAGCATCTGTAGTGCACACGTCAAAAGCAAGAATGCAGGGAAAAAGACTATCAATGTATAGGGTTGCATGCCTGCATTGCACAATGTGGGTCCAATGCATTGTTAATGAAGATCCTGCGCCGTCCGAACCCACATGCAGCACTGCAGGCTACAGCAGCCTAGATCAGCACAGTCAGCAGTTTGCTGTTGGAAGCAAAATTCAGACTGCAAGACTTCAAAGCAATGCATCAATTGAGATGAGGAATTCTGGGGTGCTGCCACTCTTGGCTCTTGTGATGTCTAGCAGCGTAGGCTTGTCTCAATTCTGGAGATGACATGGGTGGGTACCTGGGCAGGGTAGGGGTTGTGGCTGCACTAGAGGCTTTGTTGGACTTGGAGTATAGCGGGTAGGGGGCCTGCTGTTTAGAGCGGCGCCGCTCCTCCTTGTCCACCTGCTTCATGATCTTCTCTGTCTCCTTCATGCGCGCCTGCATCATGCAACAATGATGTCAGCTTGTGGCCTTGCTGGTGGTTGACAGCAGAGCACTCCCTTTGTGCATCTGCTTCATGACCTTCTCTGTCTCCTCCATGCACGCCTAGTCAAGCAACAATGACATCAGCCTGTGTGCTGATGGCCTTGCTGGTGTTTGACAGCAGAACAACTTCTTTGTGCAGCTCCCCCAGAGCTTGTGCAGCTTGCTGTTGAGCTGCAAGAGCGTGCTTAATGTGTGTGAAAGCAAAATTTCATGCTGGTGTTATAGTTACAGCCGTCGCTGTTGCTTCTGGGAGCATGATGTGCTGTCCAGCATGGCTCAAACACCCTATGACTGCTGACACGTTTGCAACAACCGCAAGTTACAACATTATGGAGGCTTGGGCATCTAAGCAAACCTGCCTTCTCGCTTTCCTGACAGGCGTTGCAATCTGTATCACATGCAGGTGGCAAAAGAATGTGAGGCTGCACAATGAGAGCGCCTGCATGCCAAGCTATGCAGCTTGTGCAAGGCACAATAGAACACTGACTTGCAATCTACCTAGTCACCGCTACTTGATATAAAAACAAGTTTCCTGATGACCAAAGCAGTCAATACAAAGAGAAAACACAGCACCAGTTGTGAGGAATGCATACACACAAACATCATTAGCATCAGCAGTATGCAATAATCCCCCTGAAGTGAGAGGCTGGCACCTTGAACTCGTGCTTCCAGTTGCTGAAGCGCTTGTGAAGGGTCTGCAACTCGGTGTCAGGGTCCATTCCTGCAGCTTGAGTCTCCTGCTCCTTCACCTCCCGAATGAAGGACAGGTCATCATCAAACAAGCCTCTCTTGCGGGTAAACTCCTCCTACATGCAAGCAAAGCAGGTTCAGCAGTCGTGTCTTGCTGCACTCTCAGGCAACAGCAGCCACGCTTTTTTACACTCATAGGCAACAGGAGAGGTGTCTTGCTGCACTCACAGACAACAGCAGCAATGTCTGTTTGCAACCCCAGGCAACAGCCTGCCCCATCTTGTTGCACTCACAGGCAACAGCAGCAATCGCTTGTTGCACTCCCAGGCAGCAGCAGCCATGTCTTGCTGCACTCACAGGCAACAGCACCCCTGTCTTGTTGCACTCACAGGCAATAGCAGCCATGTCTTGTCCAATCACAGGCAACAGCAGCTGTGTGTTGTTGCGCTCACAGGCAACAGCTATGCATGTCAGCATGATTGCCAGTCAGCAATACAGGGCACCAGCCATTGCAGATTGACAAGCACCAAATTTCAATAGCTAACACATCAGATGAGCAGTGTCAACAGCATGACGAGGCAAGCAGAGCGATCCAAACCCTTGCCCCAAGGCCTGCAGCTGTCATACATGCATGCTGCAGCTATATGCATCACTGTAAAGTACGCACTGTACTGCCGGTATCACTGTACAGTGCACATAGTACAGTACAATGCAGCATGCATCAAAGAGAGTGGCGGCTGAGCTTTTGTATGCCACTGGCTAAGTGAAAGAGTGTCTTTGCAGTTGGCACATGATGGATGGAATAGGCTGGCGTCTGAGCACAAGCTTGACCAAAATAGCTATCAAAACGTAAGGAGACTCACTGTGAGCTTAATGACATAGCATGGCTCAGGATAAGTCATGAGGAAGGCTGACAGCTGCGGCTGTGCTCACAGGAGAATATTCCAACAGTGTGGTCTACTTGCTACCTTGTTGAAAAACGACTGTTCTGTTACGGTGCCAGTGTCAAAGTGGTGGGGTGCAAGAGACTCACTGTGAGCTTGTTGACATAGCGAGCGCCAGAGGCAACAGGGCCTCTATCTGAGGGCGTGCTCAGGTGCGCTGCCCTCTCTGCTGGTATCCTCTGTAGGGCACCCTCTGATGTTGTGCCTGCTGCATAACAAAGCTCATGTGTATCGAATTTGCAGTGCTATATCTACCAAGTAGAGTTTGCAATGGAATGTACATTGATGGAGCATTGCAGGACACTCTTGCAGACACAGTGATGAACACAGCAGGAAGAGGTTGCAGTGCCTGAAAAGGCGAGTCAGCAGTTTGTGTGTCAATGCAAAGTCATTAGTTTCTCAGAGCGCAGCAAGACTTGTCAAACTGCACAATGGAAAGCTGCCCATTTGAAATCTTCTGTGTATGAGTTTGCAGCATGAGGCTTAAGCAATGTTCTTTCAGACAGCATGCACTGAACGCTGTGCACCATGCTTCCAACCAGTTGTGGCTGATGTGGCTGCATTGTTGAAGTGTGTGGAGGTGTCATGCTTACCTCCATTGTGAAGCACAGCCTCACACAGGACCAAATGCAGCTAACGCACATTCATGTGACTGCTCAAGTGATTGCTCCTGCACTTCCCTAGCTGGCTCCAGAGCCTGCTTGATATGCGTGTCATGAAGGAATAAAAAGACACATTAATCGGCCTAATGATGAGATGGGGGCAGTTGTCACGCTTGCCTGGAGTGTCAAACACAGCCTCACTGTCCTCAGACTCTGACTCAAAGTCTTGGTAGGAGGGAGTTGGGGCGGCTGCAGGGGTTGCAACAGGTGTGTGGGCTGCTGGCAGCGGTGCAGCAGCCTGGGTCGGCGTGGCGTACGCCCCTGAGGAACCCCTTTGGGGTGGGCCCCGCCCTGTCTGCACCCTTGTCTGCTCATACATCTCTGCATACCACAAACGTTGTGAGTACAATAGTCATGTATGACTCACAAAGATGCCGCCTTGTCTGCCCATGCATCACTGCATATCAGTTATGTGAGCGTACCAATGCCATTTGATGTTGCAGCAAGCTGCAGCGAGGAGGCCATGAAGAGTCATGGATGGTAGGGTGGAAATCACCAGGTAACATGACAAAGATTTGTCAATTGTATTACTTTCTGTTTACATCAAGCACAAGCAAATGCATCAGTATGTACCATGAATGTCTGGATCGGTGCCGTCATCAAGGATGCCGCGCACAGCTGCCAGCTCGCGCTGGAAAGCCTCATGCTCTGTCATCAGAGCTACATACTTCTCCTCTAGCTTGCTAGTGTACTCCTCCCATGCCTTCAACTGCGCGCACACCCACTTGCATTGGTCACGCTTCAAGGTGAATCAGACATGCTGGCATTGCTATCAACCTCGTCACCAGCACTTTACTAATCTTGCAGGCACCTTGCTACTTCAGCTGATGATGTGGGTGTGTCAAGAGACTACATGCCGGGACAAACGATGGCAAGATATTGTATATGCCTCACAATAAAGCCTTTTTGCAGCAAGTGATCTTTTTTCATATTCTACTAAATGTGTTCTGGGCAAGGCTACTTTAAGCTGCTGAGCTAAGCTGTTGCAGCTCATAGGTTTGCTACATGTTGTGATGTTTCTGAAAGTGCCTCCTCTTGTTTCAACCAACAGCTGAGAAGAGTACAAAAGAATTGAAGATCAAATTGTCACTGGATGGCAGACTGCAAGACATAAGTCCCTGTCACGTCCTGCGTGCATGTGAAAGCATGCCAGACAACAGTCTGCCAGGCAATGATGCAGAGGCATGAGGAGCAGCATGCAAGACGTCTTGCAGTGCAGCTGCTCATGCCCAGCATGCCATACAAATGGTTCTCAATCGCTTTTGTGGGGCTCTTCAGAGGAGTTACCTGCACATGAGAGCTAGAGGACAGCAGATTGGGCCTCTCCAGATCTGGTGGCAGCTGAGAGGCTGCCACAGCTTGAGTCTGAGCCACAGGGTTGGCCTGCCAGCCAGGGCTACCCCCCTCTGCAGCAGGGGGCTGCTGGGGGGAGATGGCCTGGCGGGACAGGGCACTAGGAGGGGACAGGTCACCCATGGGGGCCTGGTGGGGCTGCTGCAGGGGGGGCTGGGGGGTGTGCAGGCTCTGGAAGGCCTCCTCACCGTGCTCACGCCACATGGTCAGCACCTCCCTGCAAACTCCACAGTGTCAGGCGTTTCATCAATAAGTTGTTTTGTCAAAAGATCCTGCATTAGCAGTTCTTCATGCAATCCATTGGTCCATGAAACAATCCAGCATTCATTCTTCCAGTCAAGCACTTTAGGCAAGCAGCCAGCAAATCAGTCAGTTGCTCCACTGGCCCAAGAGCCAGTCAATCGTCCACTCTTACTATCAAATGCTCTGATGCTACCATTCTCCTGCATGTTGCTTACATTGTAGATGGAACTACCAGGCTTGTTGGATGAATCCAGTCTTCTTGCTAAAGCAGTGACTGTCAAGATAGGCTGTTTAGGACAGGGTCACTAGCCCCTTGTCAACAGGCATTGGCTGGCTTTTTGAGCAGCTCAAATGGGACGTCAGGTGTTTCATCCATCATGCACCTACCTGACTGTGGCAGTGTCCACACCAAAGTCTGCCTTGATGCGCTCAAACTGCTCCTGCTCAAGCGCTTGAGCCTCTAGCACAGCCCGTTGCTTGGCCTCAGCCGCTTGCCGCTGTTGTCGCCTCACAGCCACTCTAGCATTTACCTGCAACCAGCACAGGGTCAACACAGGTGCCCACCCTGACCTCGTGGCACAGCAGACTTTCCGGTGTCACTGACTGGACCAAAGTACTCTTCAGCTGAGATGTACACAGTGGCTACCTGCAGGCAAGCTGGGAGCAGGCTTCAGCACACAGCTTTATGACAATATGGCCGCCCATGAGCTAGAAGGCCTGACCTTGCAAGCAGCGTTCCTCCAGCTTATGACAGCATTTGCAGCAACAGCGCTACAGGAGCAGCAACCATGGGCATGTATGCCTTGTGCATGCATGTCTGCTGCATCCTGGCTGTCTGCAGACACTGAGGGCTTCAGCATGGCACATTGCTGGAGGGGTTGGGGGCAAAGGGGTTGAGGGCCAGGGGGATAGGGGGTCGAGGGCAGGGGTGAGAGGGGCATAAGGAGGGGTGAAAGGGCGTCAAGTGGCAGGGAATGTCTCTCAACAGCACAACTTACCTGTCTCCGCCTGAAGCCCATCTGCAAAGCAATGGCAGCATCACGCTGCAGGAGGTAGGCCTGGCGCTGGGAGTGGCGCCTGTAAGCGGCCTGCACTGCAGTCGCTGCAGCATGCTGCCGCCGTAGCTCCGCCACTGCCCTACGAGCCTGCCTGCCCCTCACTTGGGCTTGAATGCTGACTGCAGCCCTGCGCTGCCTCAGAAAGGCCCTGCGGTACTTCAGCATGCGCCAGGTGCTCTGTATGATCAGCACAGACCTGCATGGCAGAACTGAACTCTTGAGACACACAAACAAAGCAAAAGTTCCCAGGCAAGTAAGAGACTGCATCTGCATAACCGCCCTGCGGTGCTTCAGCATACGCCAAGTGCTCTGAGTGGTGGGCACAAACCTGCATAGCACAGCCAAACATCTTAGGCACACTGAGTTGGATGGCACAGCCATAGGGCGTGAACATCTCAAATGGCTAAGCCAAAGGGTCTCAGGCTTACATAGAGGCAGATCTGCATAAGGTAGCATCTGACACATGTCTAGCAAAAGCGCATTACTTGGCAGGTTTGATATCCACACCTGAGTGACTTTGCAGGCAGAGTTTGGGACAACAAAGGAATGACATACATCATTGCTGTGATGCTGCAGCAATGTTGTTTTGTTGATCAGATTGCAATGCATAACACCTCTCATTACAAACAAGCAGGTCAGTGCTGTTGAGCTTGCTGCATTCACAGGCAATGTGCATTCTGCATGGCAAGGGATTCACTTCTGGTTGGCAGCTCAGTTAAATGTGTGGTAGAGAGTGACAATGCAGCCACAAACTGAACAATTGCAGTACAAGATGCAACACGCATGCTGAGACATTGTTTGCAATGGTCGCTACAATTGCAAGGATGCAGGCAACATAAGAGCAAGATTGCAAGTTGCTGGCATGAGACTGATGCAAGCTTTGGGTGCAGGAGCAGGCAGCACAACAGCAAGACTGCAGCATGCTGGCATGAGACTGAGCACAATCAGTACCGCAGATCGTTGGATGCGGGCCCAGGGCTCTCTCAGGCAGCTAATGCTGAGATACTGCTGGCACTTTATGTTACTTCTGGATGAAATGATGCAGGCAGCACAGCAGCAATACTGCAGCATGCTGGCATGGTAACACCACAGCAGGACTGCAGCAGGTCAGTATGGGAGTGAGCAGACCTTTGGATGCGGGCCCAGGTGTCCTCCAGGTGGCCGAGGACGCCAGCCCTAAAGAAGAGGCGCGTCTTGCCCATCTGGTACATGCTGCCCTCCACCCGGAACTCCTCCAGCAGGGCCTTGCACATGTCCAGCGCCCCGCCCTTTGCCTTGCCTGTCAATCAGCAACACAACATGTTGAGCTGCACCAGTCATGCACATGTCCAGCGCCCTGCCCTTTGCCTTGCCTGCCATCACACAAACTCCTCACGTCCAAACAGCTTGCACAACTCTGACTGCAAGTGTGACTAGATGCAAGCATAACACTGGGCTTGTGCTTACCTCTGGCTTTGGGGGTGAGGAGGATGCCGTATCTGTCAGCAAACTCCTGGTGCAGGTAGCGGGTGGGGTAGCCCGCCCTGGCAATGCGGGTGACCTCTAGCACTCCACAGCAGCGCAGCTGGTGCAGCACCAGGCCAGCATCAAAGGTGGATGGAACCTGAGCTGAGTTGGGCTTCACACACCGCACAAAGTGCAGGGCAGTCCTGTTGCAGCAATGGCATGACTGTCACAGAGCACAGCTGATTTTGTATCTGAGCTGCATTCTTCTTCACAAGCCGCGCAAAATGCAGCACAGTGCTGCTGCAGCAGTGGGGTCACTGGCAAAGAGTACAGCTGGTTGTAGTACTATAAAATTTTTGTTCTGGAAAGTGCACTGACCATTGGGAAATTTGTTGTCACATGAATTGTTGCTACATTGAAGTAGTAATTTCACAGCGCTTTTGCTGCCAGCTGTGCACACATGCAGGCAATGCACAGGAGTTTGATGGGCAGCACTCACTGGTCGAGGCGGGTGATGAGGTCTTTGAGCTGGTCTCTGAAGCGTGTGCCTACAGTCTGGCTGGAGCGGCTGACCTGGGCTGCCGCCACTGTTGCTGCTATCTGCTGCATCAGCCCCTGCCCACTGCCCTTCATTACCTCCATCAGATCTGAGAAGCATACAAACTTGAACATGCATGCCATACAGGCCAGGCTAGAGGTCAATTGATTGCCGCTGCTATCTGCTGCATCAACCCCTGCCCGCTGCTTGCATCAGCTCCATCAAATGATCCATTACTTCAGTGTCAGCTTCACCGAGTGTCTCAGACACTGGGGAAGGCCTAGTCTTCACAACTAACTGAACTTTGATGCGCATGCTACAGCGTCATGGCTAGCTTTCATTGGCTTGAATATCTGATGCTGACACCAGTTGCAAGCACATTGCCTTTTGAGCAGCAGGTGACATACGTGAGCGCTATGAGCTTCCTGGTCATGTATCATCACTGTCTCTCAGCTGTTAACATTGCAAGATGCTAGAATTCACCAGCTTATGTCATCTCCAAGCTTGACTTTCATGGCAAAAGCTAGAACCCGTAATGCAACACAGTGTGTTTGGTCAATATGGCTCACAGTGCTGAGCAAGCTGCATCCAGCTGCCACCCTGAACTGCTCACCTGTGCTGAGCGTATCCTTGTTCTTATCCAAGAATCTGGTACAGCTGTAGGTGACGGGTCCGGCATAATGCTCCACGACAAAATCATCAGTTGGCTTCTTTGAGTCAAACTTGAAGCGGCCATTGCTGTGCAAGTTCTCCCTGAGCTTTGCGCCAAATGTGCTGTCTGTAGCCTGCAAGGGCAAAATGACAACTGGAGCTTGAAAAGCTGGTTGCTGCCACTGTCAGGCTAGAGACAAAACACAGTGAGCCAGAAGGACAAACATAGTGCATCACGATCAACTTAGCTTTGTAAGCCATGAGCTGCTGTGACATGCAAGCTCATCTTTTGTCTATGAACTCATATGCCTGCTTCAATCCCAAACAAGCATGTCCAATAATCAGCAACAGCCTCATATTGTTGCAAAACTTTTACTGCAATTTTGCAGCTTTGAGGCTGGAAAGTATATCCGCGCAGAGTGTGCAAAGCGGTTGCTGCAGCACTATGCTTGCAGACGTTCTGCTTGCAAGCACAGCACTTTAGCATCTGTCCTGGGCACAAAGTATGGCACGTCTGTAGCCAAGAGGCAGCTAATAATTTGCCTCCGATGCGGTCCCTGTTAGTACCATATCATGCTGAATCGATGCATGTTGGAGTGAGTCAAGGAGTGGAGTGAGGGAAGGAGTGAGGGAAGGAGTGAGGGAAGGAGCAAGTGAGACAGGCTGTAAAGGAGGCATTGAAGGACTGAGTGAAGGAGCAAGGACTGAGCAAAGAGCTGACTGAAGGAGAGAGTGAAGCAGCAAGCGAAGGATGAGTGAAGGAGCAGGTGAAGGAGTGAGTGAAGGAGCGAGTGAAGGAGTGAGTGAAGGAGCGAGTGAAGGAGTGAGTGAAGGAGCAAGTGAAGGAGTGAGTGAAGGAGGGAGTGAAGGCGTGATGCAGGAGTGAGTGATGGAGGAAGTGACAGAGTGAGAGAAGAAGTGACTAAAGAGGTAAGAGAAGGGACGAGTGAAGATGTGACTGATGTAGTGAGTGATGGAGTGAGTGACAAAGTAAGTGAAGAGGGGAGTGCAGGAGTGTATGAAGGAGTGATTGGTGGACCGGGTGCAGGAGGGATTGAAGCGGTCAAAGTGTGAGCAAACAAGTGAGTGAAGGAGTGAAGGAAGGAGGGAAGGCAGGAATGAAGGATTGACAGCAGTGTACCTTGGGGAACATGCACTCCTCATCCAGGAGGGACAGGATGCCCACAGACTTGGGAGGGCGTGCCTCTATCAGGTCCACACACTCCTGGTTGTCCTCAAACTCCACCAGTGTCCAGTCCACTCCTTCTGCTGCATACACCTCCTGCTCCAGCTTGAACAGATGCCTGCATGCAGCTCACACTTCCAGCCTAAATCTTAAAGGTTGCGCTCTTTTGCAGAAGCAATTGCACACTCTCTCCTGACTTGACAAGACTCCGTGATGTCCATGGATTAGTGACTTTTGCCAAGCTCACACTGCTGTCATCACAGTGATCACAATGGGCACTATGCTTGTCTTCAATAAGTTGTAAAATGTCTAATTAAGCCATCACTGCATGAGACGACAAGGGCGACTGCTGTGATTGACATTGCAACTGGCACACTGTGTGATGCTGACAACCCACCTGTTGAACTGCTGCTGCAGGCGCTCATTGGCGTAGTTGATGCACAGCTGCTCAAAGCTGTTCTCCTTGAAGCACTCAAAGCCATAGATATCAAGAATACTCAAGGAGGTCTCAGTCTTCTTCTTGCCAACTGACAGAGCTGCATTAATGCGATCTACCAGCCATCTGAATAGGCCTGCAAGCACAGATGGCTGTGATCAGATTCAAAGCTGGGCCCTCCTTTGTAAACCCATGTCTCAGATAAGCTTCTGGACTCAAGCTGCAGAAAGCTGCGATAGTGCATTTCCAATCGAGTCCCGGCAATGCAGTTTGCTGCTTTGACCTGAGACTGCTGCTCAACCCAATTCAATGCGCGCAGCGTTGCCCAAAAGCCTAAAAAGCACCATGCAGATGGCAAAAGGTGTGACACAAGTATGCAAAGCAATATCTGCTAAAGCAATCATGGCATACAGGGATCCATCCATAGGCGGGGCACAGCACAATCTGTAGGGGCCGAACCTGCGTACGTGGCCTTGGCAAGGGCATCCCTGGCATCAACAGCGCCATCCATCTTGAGCTGAGTTACAATTGTCTCACCCCTGGCCACAATGTTGCGGCTAGTGAGAGCGCTCACCAGAGCAGACTCACTGATCTGCAACAGGGCTGCAGCATTGGAGACAGCCGGGCCAGGCTCTACCAGAACGCTGTCATCAGTGGGAGCTGTGAATTGGATGTTGCCCAACCACAGGATGCCAGCAACCACCTCAAAGACCTCAGTCTGCTGTTGGGTGTTGATGCCGACAGCTGTCATGGCGCCTTTGAGGGTAGCAAAGTCTGTGGCGTCATCCACACCCTCAATGCTGCTGCAGCCGCTCTGGTTGAGGTAGTTGAAGTCGTGCATGGGGTCTAAGGGCAGCCGATAACGTTCTGCTTCTTCTGCTGAGACGCCCTTGCACAGCTGCAGGTACACAACATGGTCAGCAGTTTATCTTGGGGTGCAAACGATCTGATTGCAAGTCTGGCTGCATTGCAAATTATGCGGCTATGTTGTACAAACCAGAAACCACGCAAGCTATGTGCTGCAGTTGACAATGAATATGCATGTATCCTGCAGAAGCCTTGCATTTGCATCTGACAGCAACATGACTGTGTGCTGATGACCTCTCAGACGCTAATGACATACAGCCTGCCAACCAGCAGCAAGGGAAGGTGCAGCGCTGAAATGTGCTGCCTTACTGTACCAATGCATCTACATACGTGTACCTGCCCCAAATATATGAAATGCAAGTTGGCAACAATGCAGATTAGCTTGACCAGCATTTGCTCCAATCATGGGCATCATGAGCGGCGTCAGTCATGCAAGCAATAAAATGCCCATTGACACTGCCTAAGCACAGAGACTGCCTAACTTGGCTCACCTGGTAGAAGACATGATAATTCCGCTCTGAGTGCAGCTGATGCGTCACACGCGACTTCTCCAGCAAGTATGTCTGAATTAGGGCGCCACAAATGTGCTGAGTCTTGCTGAAATAGATCTCAATGAGCTTGCCAAAACGACTACTATTATTGTTGCGCAGGGTTCTGGCATTGCCAAAGGCCTCTAGCAATGGGTTGGTCTGCAGCACCTGTCCCTCCACACCTGTCAAACACATCAGCAGTGCTCGTCTGTCTTGATGCTGCCCATTGCAAGCTCTTATGGCCTTTGGAACTGCTTCAATAACAAGCCTGAGCAGTTGCTGAAGCAAAGACAGACAATAGCTGCGTCAACATGCCTAGAACTGCAGCATTGCATGGCAAGATGCTGGCTGTGGGTATGCATCTTTGCATACATGCACCCACATGAGGTACAGACATACTGCAAATTTGATTGTGTGGCAAATTTCATGCTTTTGTTCCAGCTGACAAGGCGTGTGCTGATATTATTGAGTGCAGGACTGACCTGTTCCTCCTGCAAGCCCAGCCAGGTACTGCATGGCCACCTTGGTTGTCTCAGTCTTACCAGCTCCACTCTCCCCACTGATTACCAGGCTCTGACTCTGTCCATGCTGACACATGGCCTTGTACGCCTTGTCAGCAGTCAAGAACACATGGGGCGTGAACCCTTCCATCTGTTCCAGATTGGCGCGAGCCTTGTAGTGCTGCATCTGGTCCGCAGCGTACAGGGGCACCCGCTTGAATGGATTCACTGCTATGAGGACAGGCCCGGCATGAGTGTAGATCAGATCTTGCCCATAGCGTTGATGCAGGTCATGTAGGATGGAGGGCTCATTGAGGTAACTGAGGCTTGTGAGGTCTGGTACTGCGTCTAGGATTGCAGGGTTTGCTGGTACACACTCTGTGATTTGAGTTGTGACCAGCTCTCCAGACCCTGGACCAGATGTGGCATCCAGCGCCACAATGCATTCTGTGGTCAGGCTGGAGTTGACGCTGGTCAGTGTGCCCAGCTGCCAGCTGGTTGGACCAGCCTTGAACCATACGCGGGACCCTTTGGTCAAGCCCTCCAAAGTGTCCTGCTTCCATTGCTGCTTGCTCAGCTTCCCCTGCCCTGGCTTTTGCTTTGACAGCGATTTCCTGCACATTATTGCAAACTTGCATCAGACGCACTGTTTGACCGAGACTGCCAAGGGAGCCAAACCATGTGCATTGTTGCAAGCCATGTGTTGACAATGCAGTGCTGATGCAGACCAAGAACAGTCTGTTTGGCAACACAGCAGAGTGACATCAGCATCAAGCAGTAGCTGCTGTAATAGTCTGGCACGGGAAAAAAGTCAGGTGCCTAAAGAGCCAACTTATGTGCAGTGTTGCAAGCTGTGTGTTAACAATGCAGTCCTCATGCTGACCAAGAACAGTCAAGTTTGAAAACACAGAAAAGTGATATGAGCCTGCAGCAATAGCTGCTGTGACCTGGCATGGAGAACAACACATGTATCAAAGTCCAGGCAAGCAACATGTCGAACCTCACCCCTGAGTCATGATTTGAGGAGTGCTTCTCCTGCTGCTCCTGCAAATATTTCGTGTACGCTGTCAGCTGTAAGCACAACAGCAGTGAAGTGTTGTATGCAAGACTGTGCTGCAGTGCAATAACTGCTGCCCTGCCAGTGATTTGCCAGGAACGAAACATGATGCAGAATGCTTTGCAAAGCTGCTTGCTTTCTGTCAGCACTTCAGCCTGGCACCAGCGATGGCAAGAGCTAGCAGGAACCTGCATTTCATTCACCTCAAAGCGCACTATTGGGCTTGCAACATGCTTGCTTGACACAGTCGGCTGCAAGCTACTGCTGCGTGGCGCGTCGCACGGACAGCAGGCGTTTGCCGGCAGCAGAGAAACAGTCAACCCTATACACACAGATGGTCAGACACTTGTGGGTCGCCAAGCCCTACGGTTGCTGTCACTGCTGCACGCCAATGCGTGCGAGGTGTTGTACTACGTTGCGCAATGCAATCCCTCAACGGCGCATCGCGGATGCCGGAGCGATCGCATCGATTGCAATGCAGTTTGAAGATCTTCACATTGGTGATGGGAATCTGAACTGTTCGCCAGTCGTGAAGGTTTCACTTGCGAACCCCGGCGGCACCAAACTTTTGTGTCAGCTCGACTTTCGCTTGAATGATGACCAAGTTAGACAGGATGTCGGCAGGCGTTGCCAGATGTGTGATGTAGATCAACAGCCATTCCGCGTGATCAGTCGGTCCAATGCCGTCGATATTGCAGCAGCAGTTGCAGCAGGTTTCAACGACCTGGGCAGCTGCAGCAAATAAACGTCAGAGGGGCAAGCCCTCTCTGTTGTATACAGCTCAAGAAGCTGCAGACGTCGATTTGCAAAGCATATACGACCTTGCGCAAGAAGGTGCGCCGTGCTTGCTTTACCGAAGCTGCAAAGCATGTCAAGCTGACTGCACAGCCCTGATAGCAGCGAGTTTCACGCGTGAGGTTTTCTTGGGTCAGGTGCATCTTCTGACAGTTCATACTTGCAGGTCTTGAGCAATTGTGCGCTGTGGACACCCGCTTTGAGCCTTTTCAGGACTCGCTGTTTAGTCAGACAGGGATAGCAGTCAACCGCGATCAGCAAACAAAGGCTGAAATTGAGGTCTTGGACGCCTCTCTGAGCACATACCTTCGGCTGCTCACAGACCATTTCCTGAGTGCTGCTGCCTTTCAGACACTCGAGTACTTGATACGCAAATACAGGTATGTATGCACTGCAAGGAGGCATCCTGCTCGCTCTGACATGACTTGCAAGCCAGCAAGCAGGCACCTGAGTTGCTCAAAGATTCACCGTACTGGATGCAGGATCAACGAGTACAATGTCCATCAGACCGTTGCTTGTGGCCTGCCATACCATGCCACAAATCATTTTGTACGTTTGGTGCAAGTTCTGCACCTCAAGAACACCTGCTGGCAATTCCTCAGCCCAATGCAGAAGTCAGGCGCTGCTGTGCCCCGTGCACTGCTGGTACAGCGCTGTATCAATGACCAAGTAAGACTCATCAGTTGTGATGACTTTGCTTCTGCTTTCAGCACAACTCGTTCAATGCAAATTTGTCTTTGGTCATGCTTGTCATTCTGTCCTTGTCATAATGCTCAACACTAGCTGGCCTGGTAAGACAGACTTGGATCACACAAACCTAGCACCTGTGCTAGAACATACAAGACATGAGTGTTGCTGCTGCTGTTGTTGCCGTTGCTGCTGCTGCTGCTGTTGCTATGATTGCCATTGTCACTGTCTGTTTGCAGGCGGTTTTGCGCGCTATTTGCGCCAGTGCTGAGGCTGCAGGAATCGTCAAGTCAGCCAGCAGTAGCATGCAGTCCTTTTATGCTGTGCTGGTCTGTGAGCTGCTGTTAGCTAGTCAGCCAGTGAGTTGTCTTTCTACACTCATTGCAAGCAAAAGCATGCAATCTGCTTTCTGCCTGAAGGCCAATCGATGTGGAATGATGATTATGATCACCATTACAGACCTGATCTGAGAGACTGGTTGTCTCGCTGCTGTCACCTTTCATGCACCACTCTGACCACATCAATCACAGATTCCTGCTTTAAGCAATATGCATGCAAGACCGCTGTCATGCAGCATCACTCTGACAGTCAAGCAAGGCGCAAGTCCCGCATTCTGAATGTACAGCAATGATCACAGACATTTATACAACGCTGTCTGAGCTTGCTCCTTGAATTTGATGATGCCAACGTTTTTTGCAAGGCATTGTCGTGGGTGCATGTTTGCTTTGCCAACAGGAAAACAAGGTGGGTTGCCTGCAGGTCAAAGAGGGTTTGGCCCGGTTGCTGTTGCCATTCCTGATGGCAGGGCTGGGCCCAGATGTCACCACTGACTACAGAGCAGCCACTATGATGATCCTGACACAGCTTGCAAGCCAAGCCACCTTGTCTGACAGTTTGCTGACGGGTGGGGGCATCCTTCCAAAGGCCATTGAACGCATTCAATGCCATTGCAATGCATGCTGTTACAATCTCTGCTGGAACAAAGGCTGATGGACACATGCAATGCTATTGCAATGCATGTAACTCCTCCTGTCGCAATGCCTGCTGTTGTAATGCTTGCTGGTTCAACGCTGATGACAGCATACACTGTGGGCAATGCTAATGATGACATACATTGTGGGCTATTAGAGCATAAGCTCTCTGAGCTTCTCATCAGTTTGTATTCCCTGAAGCAGTGCAGCTCTTGTATGTACACGCTTTCAGCCAGCAGTTTGCCTACTGGGTGCATTGTACTCCAGTACATGGTCAACCATGCTGCTTTGCAAATGCGGGCTGTCATGGTTCTGCAGGTTTGCTGCAAAAGATGCTTCAGAACATTCCAGCGACACAGATTAGTCAGGCTGTCATGGTGTTATGCCAAGTTGCGCTCTTGCAGCCTCAGCTGAAGCAACTGCCAAAGGCTTTATTCAAGGTATGCTGCAGTCTGTGGTCATCATCTCACAAGGCGTTCAATGCTGCAGTTTGGCCCTGTTTTGCTTGCTTGCCCTTTTTGAAGGCCCCTGGCAGTGATGATGACCAATCAGTACCATCAAATCCTGACTTGCTAACGCAATCTGATGAAACACTTCAGCCTTGTCTGAGCTGCCAGCTCTCAGAAATTGTCTTCTTACATCACTCTGTTGCGCTTCTCTGTTACAGTGTATGCAACAGTTTGCAAAATATCAAGTATTTATGAATACTTTTGAATCAGTTGCCCATGCACCTTCATGCACTGTTATCAGCCTCTAGCTTGTGCACTACATATCGTACTCATGCACTTGTATGCATGTGTAATACCACATGCCTATTTATACACATATAGGCTTCTTCATTTTGTGCAGATTATCATAAAGGTGCCAGATCTTGTAGACCAATTACAAATTCTGGTTGACAGAGGGCTGGCTGTTGGGCCTCTGCTGGCCTTGCTACTGCCTCCTTTGGCTGACAACCTGTTGCACAAGAAAGTGTACATCAAGCGAGCCTTGCAAATTATCAAGAAGCTTCCTCTTGGTGAGCAGCACCCTGTCATATCCATGCATTGTTGACACACGCTGCTGCCTGACCTAGCCTTGCATGCACCATTCGTGTGCGACAGCTGGCAAGGTAATCATCAGTCCTCCCCTCAAACCAGTCTTGATGTTGGCTTTGACCATGCATCAGCACCATCTGCATAGTAAGCTTCAAGTGTGATAGTTTTGTCTGTCAACCCTGACATTGACTTGGTCATCAGAGCATATTGGCAAGCCTGCAGGTGCATATGCTCAGACATCTGCCCTCAACTGCAAAAAGCTTCCTTCAAAATCTGCAATTTACTTACCCAAGATGGCAACCTGCACACCTGCCGGTGTATATGATCAGAAATTTGTCCTCAATTGCATGGTAAATTTGCCCTTGAATTTCTATTCTACAAAACATATCTTGAACTTCTCCCAGATGGCTCACCAACAAATCTGCATACCTGCAGGCGCACATGCTCAGACATTTGCCCTCACTCTGCTGGGTAAGCTGCCCCAAGCAGATGAAGAAGAGCAAGCCGCCCTGCAGCCAGTTGTGCGTGCCCTTGACCTTGCATCCCCCAAGCAGATGGACGCTGCTGTGAACAAGCTGCTGCAGCACAGCAAGGGCAGCAGTGCTGAGCAAGCAGCCGCTCAAAAGGTGGTTCAGCTGATGCAGGAGGCCTTGGGAGGTAGTGCTCAGGCACCCTTACCTGGGGGTGGGTCCACCCTGGCCCTGGCTTTGGATGCCCCCTCTGCTGAGATGAGGATCTTGGTGAGTGTGTGTTCAGTTCCTGTTGATCTATGCAAGCATTGAGATGGGTATACCTGTTGAACGCTGATGGGACTTGGGCTCATACTGTTCTTAGCCCTGAAAGCCTCCTCTGCTGAGATGAAGGTTCTGGTGAGCGTGTGCATGCTCACTCTTTCTGTGTTTCTTTGATCACAAATTTGCGCTTTTGTTGACTGGTGTAAACAGTCTAGGTCTGAGGGAGCACTGCGGTGGATCCATATATTGCTGATTGAAGTGGTGATGTATCCTTTGTGGTTGATGAGAAGCAAGGATAAGCAGAGCAAGTTACAGCCGCTGTGCAGGGTCTTCTTCATCAATGCGTACAGCATGCAATTCGGTGAATGGCAGCAAACTTTTGAGCAGGCTTCAATGTGCATGCAGGCTTTGCAGCAGCTCAGTGCAGGGCACCAGGCAGATGCTGCATCATCTGACAAGGTGTCAGACAAAACAGCTGCTGAAGACTCAGCATTTCTGCATAATGCTCTTCTTCGCCGGCTGGCAGATCAGGACCCAACTGTCGTCCATGCTGCCTTGTGCCTCCCAGTGCTGTTACAAGTGCCCAGCAGTGCACTATACACAGCGCTGTCTGCTGTCATGGCTCAGTACACTGAGGTGGTCAACACTCAGGGCAGGAAGGATGAACATAAAAGGTGGAGAGCTGTGGCTAAAATGGTAAGGACTTACCATGCATCTTCCATTAAAAATGTTGTCATCATCTGTCTTGTCAGTGACCTGGCATGCTGAATTTGTGTGCAGCCTATTGCATTCTTGACCTGCATGATGTCTGGCAGCAAGCTACACATCCCTTTTCACCCTTGTCAAGTGTATGTCAATGGTTTTTCACTGTCTGTCTGCCTGGCATGCCTGCGACATATGGTGAAAGAGCTTGACGTACATTTGACATTGGTGAATGGTAATGTGCAGCTGAATGCTGAACGTCAGGTCTGCACCTTGTCTCATTCCTGAAGACGTACTGTAGCAAGAATTTGTTTGCACTGTAGGTGCTGAAGCTGCTCACTCCAGATTTGACTGCCAAGCTTCCTGTGCAGCAGCAACAGCAGGCCTTGCTGCAGCTGCTGAACAACAGCCTGGCAATAGGCAACAGCCACAAGGTTGCCCTGCAAGCCACCCACATGCTGCAAGCGTATCCTGACCCTTTGCTTTCAGGTCAGCTTGCAGAGACAGCTTCTGAGAAAGCTCACAAAGCTGCACCATGTATCAATGCCATGAGAGGCTGCATGTGTCCTGTTCATGCTCGTGTCAGCATCCAAGCTTGCCTCATAAACTCATGTGTATCATGTTGACACTATGCCTGCACAAGTACATCGACACCCCAATTTGCTGTTTGCTGTCTGGGCTTGAGGCACATCCATGTCTCAATCACTCTATCAGCTGATATGACATTGCAGGGTTGTCTGCTGTCAAGGGCACAGATGAGGCTGGCAATGACAAAGCAGCCAGTAGGGAGCCTAGCGCACAGAGCCCAGACTCCAGCAATGCTGACGAGCTCGCCCCCACCACACCCAACCGTCCAACTGCCTCTAGCAGGGCAGCAGATGCAGCTCACAACCAGGCTGTCATAGCAGCGCTTGCCTCCCAGCTGACAGCAACAGACGCTTCACACAGCACAGCAGCTCTCCAGCAAGCAGAGCAGCTCATAGTGGCTGCAGCCAACTTCCCTCATGCACGCCGCCTGCTGCTACTGGCGCTCATGCATGGCTGCTGCACATTTAGCAAGCCATCCGCTATTGCTGTGACAATCCTGAGAGTGATGAGTGCCCTTTGGGAAGATGTCAGGAGCTCTGCAGCTGTGACTGGCAATTCACCAGCAGCTGTGATGGATCAGCATGGTTTTGTGGCATCGGGCCATTGGAAGCAGTGCGGCAAGAAGCCTGCAAAGGCTCACGCTTCTGCACTGCAGCAGGCGCTGCTGCTGTCTCTGGCATCAATCACTCGCCAAGATCTGCAAGCCCTTACCGGCAAGCTGGTGAGCACTTGTCCTGCTGAGTTGAGTGAGAGGCTTGACAAGGCATGTCACGTCCTGGCTGTGGTTGATCACAGAATGCCTGTTCATCTGAGCATAAAGTCATCTGGCAGGTGCTTTGTCTCACTATGGTGCACTTTTCGAAGAAAGGCATTGTAGTGAAATGCGGTGCCTCCCAGGTGAGGTGATGCTTAGTAATGGGTGTCATGCTCCAAGCACAAAGCAGCCAAATGGTCAAGCATCATAGGACAGTTCCGTTTGCATAGGTCTGAGCAGTGTCATGCCATGGAAAGCTTACTGATTGCTGCACGTTTCTGCTTGCTGCGTGTAACCTGTTGACACGCTGCAGGCACCTCTTGCTTTGCTAACAGAGTTGCTGCAGTTTGAGCCTGGAGTCTTGTACCACCCTCACTGCTGTGCTTTGCTCGCCAAGGCTGCCTTGCTTGGTTGCTTCATATGAATGCTTGCAGCGTGTGACATGATGCTCTCCCTGCAGGCACCTGCCACCTTGGGTAGCAGAGTTGCTGCAGCTGGAGTCTAAAGCCTTATAACACCCTCACTGCCCTCTGCCTTGCTCAACAAGGCTGCACTGCATCATCGCTGCACGTTATTGCTTGCTGCATGTGACCTGACGGTCTACTTGCAGGCACCTGCATCCTTGGTAGCAGAGTTGCTGCAGCTGGAGCCTGAAGCCGCGTACCACCCTCACTGCTGCGCCTTACTTGACAAGGCTGCCTCGCCAGCCCTGCTGCTGTCAGACATCTTTGGCGCTCCTGATGGCAGTGCTGCTGTGAAGGTGTGTATGGCTAAAGTTGCTGCTTTTCTTGATCTGCTGCCCAGGTAATGGTCGTAAACGCACACGCATCAGGTTGAACTGATTTCAACGTTTTACCTTTCCAACAAGTGCAAAATGCTTGCGTGCAAAATGCCTGTGTGCACAATGGGGTTGTGCAAGTGCTTTTAGCAGTTGTTCTGCTAGATGACCTCCCCACTCTGTGACCTTGTGTGCAGCCTGTTGTGACACCCTTAGGTATCAGCTGCATGCGTGGGGCGATTGCAGCCTGCAAGCCATACATGCATTGCTGCATGTCATCAAGCTGAAAGCTTGTACTTGTATGCCCTGCTGGCCCACCAGTAGCTGCTATTCTATCATGCAGACATCAGTGAAAAAAGGATGCACAACTAGGAAATCTAGAGCATCAAAGTTGATCAAGCAGCTTTTTTGGCTACAGGGACACGCGCTGCGCCTTCTGCAGCCTTACCCAACAGCCCAAAATGCTGCATCAGTACCTGCTGTCCTGCTGCCGCGGCTCTTTGCTGCTGCTGCAAGCACCAGCCAACAGATGAGAGCCCACGCCCTGGACTGCTTGGTAAGAGCGGCTGGCAACTCAAGCCTAGCTGCTCACCTCGCCAGCAGTGACCAGCTACCACCTGCTGCTTTGCAAGGCTTCCTATCAGCACTTGCTCAGCATCATGCAGAGATCCTCAGCGATGGTCAAGGCTTCCTGCAAGTCGTCAAGCAGCTGCTACCCCAGATTGGCAGCAAAAGCAGGTGAGTAGCCTCACGATTAACTAACCAAGCATCTGCAATCCGTCACTCTTGCCAAATACACTGTGTCTGCCAGGACTTGTCAGTGTGAGCAACTTCAACATGCATCATGTTTGCAGTGTCTTTGAAGATCGTGCACACGCCCAGGGTAGCAAGCAAGAGTTGCTGTGACAATATGCGATGGTTTTGCCATGTTATGTAAGCAGCTGTTGCATACAATTGCCTTGTTGTCCACTTAACAGCTCTCAATGCGAATGTATAGGTTTGGGCTTACAGCTGTTGACATTTTAACACATTGTTTGGTGCGGCAGGCCTGGTCAGCTGGACAGCAAAGTGGCCTCATCTCTCATCACCTACCTGCTTCACATCCTGCCCGAGCTCCACCACGACAGCAGCATCCTAGCAGCATCCCTCCTGATTCGCATGCTGTCAGGCTCAGCAACACCCAGCCACCAGCTTCAGTCGGCAATCACAACACTTCAGCACTTGCCAGTCACCTCTCAAGCACAAGCTTCTGCTTCTCTTGCACAGATTCAGCTAGCTTGCGAGCTGCTTCAGCTGTTCACAGCTGAGGCCTTTTCAGCCTTGCCCTCACCCAAAGGCAGGGGCAAAGCAGCCAAGACAGGTGGGGGTGCCCTGATAGAGGGGCTGGGGGTGCTGCTGGACCTTTTGAAGGCTGGTGTTGACGCTCCACAGGCAGAACGGGAGCAGCTGGTGAAGTTGCGGCTTGCTGCCTTCCAGCAGCTGGGGGCAGAACTGTATGCTGTCATGCCAGTGCAGCAACAGATGCAGGCCTTCTTGGTGAGTTTATGCCGTTCCTGGTGTCTCTCTTGGCAACATCTGCTCTTAATTGTTAGGCACAGTTGTCTTTGATCAAAAGTTGTCACTTGCGGTGCAGTTGCATTGACATTTTGCAAACAGTGGCAGCAGCTGCTGTCTGTGCTGACAGCTGCCTTCTTGCCATTGTGCCATTCCACTGCAGCTTTGGTTCAATAACACCAGGATTGCAAGCAGCCTCATTAGGAGATATCCTCTGCAGGAGGCCTTTGCTTTGGTTCTGTCATTCCGCAGCTGCAGTCGCTTGTGTCTTCTACAGCCACCTGTTTAGCTTGCAAACCCTCCTTGCATGTGCTATCCTTACAGTCCACCTGACAGCAAGTCTGTTGACCATCATGTGCAGGCTCTTCTCAATGGCAGTGCACGGGACAGTAGCGAGGAGGTCAGGAAGGCAGCCAGGTCTGCTTTAGCTGAGCTGCCCCTCACAGCCCTGTCACTCATGCCACTGCTTGCGGTGACAGACAAGGCTGCAGTTGCTGCTGTGGATCTGCCTGCTCCCAAGACCCGCCGGCGCTCCAAGGCTGAGTCAAGCGTGAAGCAGGCTGCTGCTGGGCTGCATGTCCTGGAGCTTGCAGGTCAGTTCATGCACTCTTTCAGCATCAGCAGCAAGGCTTTGGCTTGCAGCAGCAAGACTTTGGCTTGCAGCAGCAAGACTTTGGCTTGCAGCAGCAAGACTTTGGCTAGCATTATTGGCAGAACATCGTTGGCACAAGTTGCAGGCTCGTGGTCATGTCTGCTGCAATGCTGTCTCATCAGTCAAGTTCGCTGTGGTCAGCGCCAAGGTCCTCTGCACAGCATCTGCTTGAACAGCTGCATTGGGCTGCATTCTCGGCTGCCCTTTTTGGGTTTGTGTCGTCTGAGCTGAAGAAAGCTTCAGTGGCAAGACTTGTTGTCTAGCACTTCCACTGTGTTCTCATATGTCTTCTGGGCCGTCAAGAATGCCCAGAAGACACATTTTACCTACGGTCTTGCCCTCTTGTGAGAGCAGCTCAAACATCCTAGTGTTGGATCTCCCTTTCTGGACTTGTCTGTGGTTGCTACAGGGGAGGCTACTGAGCTGGAGCTGTGCACTTCTGTATTGGAGCTGCTGCAGTGGAAGGAAGACATTCAGGATGAGGCACAGCTGCTGCCACCGCTCACCCAGCTGCTACAGCAACTGCTGGCCCTAACTGTTCACAAGGAGTCACAGCCTCAGGCCACTGCACCTGCTGCAATGGACATGAGTGATGATGGCGAGGAGGCTAGTGATGAAGAACATTTGGTGCCGGCTCCTGATGGGGCAGCCAGCAGGTAGCTGTGCTACTACCTCACATGTAGAAAATCTAGGCAGTGCCTCGACTGGACAGCTTGCATTAGTGGGAAACTTGTTTCAGTGAAGCATTGTTGCTGTTGAAGATGAACCAAGTGGGCAGTGCCACTGTGGCCTGGCTTGCAGATGCTGTGTGTGCTGCTGCATCATTCACTAGCTCATGATGGCATCAGGCGCCTTACTGCAAAAGCAGCAGCAATGGGTTAGAATCCTGTCATGAGCTGATGAGAGCATGCTGTCAGTAGCCTTCGTAGCACCTGCACTTCATCGCTTTACATGGCACATGGCACATAGCTGCTCACTTAGAAACATGCTGTGTTGTATGTTACATGTTACAGGCTGATGCTTGCAAGCCCATCTGTAACATGACGTGACATCAAACTGAAAGCCCTGCTGCTGCTCAATTGTGCATGAGGCCCCCCCCTCCTCTGGCCCCCTTTGCCATATGCAGCAACATCACAGCATGCCAATACCCAGCACTTTGAGGCGTCAATGCCTTCTGAAACCTGCATCTGATTGCCTGTCTGGGGAACAACTACAGGTGCCCTGCACCTGTGCTCAGCACCTGTGCCACCTGATGCTTGTCTTGTGCAGGATGTGCAGCAAAATCATCATCATGCGACTATACAGCAGTCTTAGGCAGCTTTACCTTGTAATACCTCTACCTCACTGCCTGTTGGGATGATGTCCACAGGTCGTCTTCACAGCAAGGCTACTCCATGGCTCTGGCTCTTCAAGCCCTGGAGAACATTGCACAGCGGGCAGCTGCCTCCTGGCTTCAAGGGGTGGATCTGTACCTGGTGATATCCTGTGCCAGACAGGCCCCAGATGCAGCTGTGCGTAATGCTGCCTTAGCCTTGCTGGAGGTGATGGCTAGGAAGCAGCCAGACACCGCACTCAAGCACGTTCTTGAGGTCAGAACTGCTCGCTGTCATGCTCAACACTGTGATGCTGAACACTGTTCTGCTCAACACTGTTCTGCTGTTGTGCATGTTGAGTTTTCTTCCTGAGCTAGGCTGGCAAGGCAGCAATGGGGCCATGCATACCTAGCACTTGTACCACCTTGTCAACATGTATGACATCATTGCTTTCATAAGCGGTCTTTCTGGATACCTGTGCCCATGTGTGGTTCTTACGTTCCTTCCAGCCAAAGTTTCATGGCTGCTGCAGGTGGTGGCTGTGATTGGCAGCACTGCAACGCAGCAGGATGACATGCAGTCTCACCAGGTGGCAGCAGCCACCCTGGCAGCTGTGGTGCCTGCCTGGCTGCAGGCTGGCAAGCCCCTGCCACAGCTGGCCGCAGCTGTGGCAGCGCCCCTGCCTGACATGCTGCCACATAGGCGCCTTCCACTGCTCACAGCCCTCGTTGCTGCTGTACCCCAGGTTAGCTCCTGCAAACAAAGTGCCTGCTTGGAGCACAAAGCATAATGGGCTCTTAGCTCTGCAGAATAGTAAGCTGCTGTTGTAGGTGATATGCATGCTGTGAGCAGTTCAGGCTCTGTATGTAGCTGTGTACTGTGTCGGCCAACTTGAGTTTGCATACTGGATGCAAGGGTGTATGCATGGCTATACACATTGGGTGCCATAAGCTGTAGTTGAGGAAACAAGTGTTGTATGGCAATCATGCGTTCAAAACCTTCCAGGGATTGCTTTCTCACTTGTCCTTTGTTGCAGGATGCTGCCAGGCCTGCAGTGCTGTCCCTGCTGCTGCACAAGGCGTTGCAGCTGCACAAAGAAGCTGCAGCTGAAGATCTTGACACAGAAGATCTCGACACAGAAGATCTCGACACAGAAGATCTCGACACAGAAGATCTCGACACAGCAGATCTTGACACAGCAGATCTTGACACAGCAGATCTTGAGACAGAAATTGGCCCATCAATCACAGGACAAACAAATTCCTGGCCGATTGTTCTGGCCCATGCTGTCTGTCTTCAGGTATGTTGTCTGGGGCTGATTTTTATGAAGCTGTGAGAGCTTATGATGAGACAATGACATATAGGATCAACCACCTGATATTGATGAGAATTTGTCTCTGAAGCTTCCTTGCCAGCTTTGCATTGTGGCACTGTGGATTGCAAATGGCTGCCACTGATGAATCAACTTTTGCACGTCAGTCTGAGCTTGCTCTCTGATGATCAACAAAGCTTTTTCGTTCTTGATTCTGAGGCATCGACAACTGCAATATGGCATGTGCTTTGCTTGCCTTATTGGCCAGACATTGTGCTGCAAATCTCATGCTTGCTTGCCGGACACCCGCTACTGCATGCGGAGCACCATTGAGCTCCCTGAATACGCTGAATAGCAGAATTGAAATCGATGGCTGCCTCATGTCAGCAATGACAGGCAGGAAGAGCTGCATGCTATATGCACAGCTTCTGCTGAGTCTTGTGTGCTAGGTCATGCTTCACATGCTGTGCTTGCAGGGCTCCATGCTACAGCAGATACAAGCCCTGACACAGTTGCTGCAGCAGACAGTGTCAGAAGCAGGGCAACAGCCCTTCAGATCTCTGCCCACCCTAGCTGTCAGCTTCAGCGCCAGCCACGTAAAGGAGAGTGCATCTGGCTTGTCTGCCTCCCGCTCCTCAGAGAAAGTGCAAGAAGCCTACTCAGCCTTGCTTGAACAGGCCCTGTCTCAATTGCAGCTCCTGGGAGAGGTTTTTGCGCAGGAAAGCAACAGAGGCAAATACAAAGAAAACCACAAGGCTCAGGAGGGCCTGTATGGCTTGCTAGAAGCTCTGGCTAAGGTGCACCCACTGCATTGATGCATGTTGTATGGACAAAGTGATGATTCAGACAACCTGCTGGCAGCTGTGGTGCTCGTTTTCGTGGTCTGATTCATGAAGATGCCTGGCTGCGTGGTCCAGATAACAGTATCTGCTGGTCGTTGCAGCACCCCTGTTTTGTACTGGACCTTTTTATGTCAGAATCATCCATGTCATTCTTGCTGCTTGGTATTTGTATGCAATGGACTGGTAGCAAAAGCCAGCTGTTGGCCACATACTGATCGCCGCAGTGTTTTGCAATCCAGGTGATGCATGGAGGAGCATATGTGGCTGCTTTGCTTCAGCTGACTGAGCACTCTTCAGAGGCAGTGGTGAGGCGGGCTCTCAAGCTGCTCACCACCCGTATCAGCAGCCTTGATCTGCAAAACCAGGTGTGCTGTGTTCTATTGCACTATGAGGCTCTACACTTGGTGCGCCCCTTGATTCCTTGGCGTCATCATATGCTTTGCATAGATGCCTACTCTGCACTAATGGGTCTGAAACCATCTATTTGTGACGCGTGTACTGTGGCGCATGCACTGTGCAGTAAACCTGAGAAGGCATTATACTATACCGCAGGAGCTCTCCACATTGCGATCTCACTTTTCTAACTTTGAGGATGACGCTGAGTGTTGTCATTGTTGCAGGGCGACCAGGCTTTGCAGCCAGACAGGGCAGGAGCAGAGGGGCTGGTAGACGCAGCCCTACAGCTGTGCAGTGTTGCCCCCGCTCTGTTAGCCACAGGTGAGTGACGACAGCCTTGATGGATGTGCTAGCATTTGCATACTGACAGGCTCATAAGTCTTGCACCAGGCATTGTGATCATCAGGCGGTCAGCTGTCCCTGATGGTTGTCACATGCTTGCCTAGACCTTTGTCCAGGACTGTCCAGAACCAGTCATGCTGCAGCTGAAAGGTGTCTACCTCTGCTGTGCAGGTAGTAATGTAGCCCTTGGGCAAATCTGTGTGTACACTGCATATGTACACCTCAGGTCAACGTGCATTTCTGTATTCATGTCGCCCCCTTTGGACAGTAGGGGCTGCAGCCGCTACTTTGCATGTGATTGGCACAGACCAAGGGTGGTGACCAACAGGCTGTTGAGCAAGTTAGTGGCAAAAGCAACAGTCAGCTTGAGCGCTGTTGTCATGTGGTTGCTGGTCAACAGTCAGCATGCTTCTTGTGTGTGCAATAGCGACACTGTTACCCTTACATCACCAGCACCAAGTTGGTAATTCAAGCATAACCATACTGTTGTCAGCACCTCACTCTGTTACAAACTGTGAAGGGCAGGCAGCAAATGCTCAAAGTGACAGGCAGGTGCATGAGCCAGGCTCATCAGCAGATGCTTGAACCAGTCCTCTGACGTTCAGGCTTTTAAAGCCTTGTAGGTAAACAACAGCACTTGTCATCACACTTAGCATCCCCAAGGTAAGCACATTCTCAATTCAAAGTCAACGCGATTCGGCACTAATCACTGCATCTTCACTGCAGCAGTGCCATCGAGTAAGGACAATCAAGTATATGGCAAAAGTCCTGGAGCTCAAAGCAATCGTTGTACAGAAAACTTACTGTAACAATTTTCTGGCTTGTAGGTGAGGATACCAGGCAGTTGCGGGGCTCAACCCGGCAGGCAGCCCTTGTAGCCCTCAGCGCCCTAGCCCATCCCCTGGGCCCCACCCACCCCCAGCCCTTCCTCCAAGTCCTGCCTGCTGTAGTCACAGCCGCCAAGGCCGAGCACCGCTCTGTGCGCAGCAGTGCACTTGCCACTGCTGCTGCCTGCCTGTCAGCCTTAGGCAGCCAAGCCTTGCCCCTTTTGCCTAAGCTGGTGCCAGCTGTCTTGGCTGCTGCACAGACTGCTGTGGAGGCGCTTGCTGCTCAGCGTCAGGTACTTGCTTCACGTATTGATGTGAACGCCTTTGCTGAAACTTTTCAAGCACTCAATTGGAAATGTCCTCAATCACGACCAATTGCAAACTGCTTTCAGTTTGCAGACAAGTCCTTCTGTCCTCTTCCCTTGCTTGGTGCACACTTCTGCTGTCTGGTGTCACATGCACCTAGCAAACAATCATGTCAGCATCTGGTGCGCATCTGCTGTGCGTTGCTGTGCGCTGAGGAGTGACTTCAAGCTGCATCTGCTCGGGGTTAAGGTGCTTCACACTGCAAGAGCTGTCTTTTTACACCATATCATTTGGCATTGTGCCTTGGCCGTCCTTGCGCATGAGCCACTGCAACCAACTTTGGCTGCCTGACAGCCTGACCAGCTGGAATGAGGCAAAGTGTAGCTGTCAGGCTGATGTTTTGTGGCTTGAAAGCAACAAGTCCTGAGGTGCATGCCAATCAATGCTGCTCTTGCTTCTGATGTGACACACATCACAGGCACCTGACACTGGCCTTGCAGCTTATTTGTCAAAGACTGTGTCCATCAAATCTGACCTTGTCCTTGTAGCGCACAGGTTCCACTCAACCATTCACAGCGTCCACAGTTGCAGTGCTGCTGATGATGCTGGTTACAGCTAGTACCCTTGTTGGTGAGGAGACTAGCATTGAGCTTGAAGCAGCAGCAGCAAAGAGTGCAGTCAAGGCTGTAGCACACAGCTCTGACTCAGCCCCTTATGAGGTTCACCACATGTACAGTCATAGTGGTGCTGATGCTGCAGGCTGGCATCCGACTTGGTGAGGACACTAGCATTGAGCTTGAAGCAGCATCAGCACTGGCTGCGGTAGGGGCTTTTGTGGACGGCCTGAAAGCCTTCCTCAGCCCTCACCTACCAGCCCTTCTGCAGCTGCTGTTCAGCCCTGCTGTGTTGAACTGCACTCAAGCCAACATCAGCCAGAGCGCTAGTATCATCAGGATTCAGCTGGCTGGCTTCATGCCTCCCAGGCTGTTGCTGGCCCCATTGTTTGGACACTTTGAGGGGGCTGTTCAGGTTGGGTGCCTGCAGCTCTGCTTTTGGTAGCCAAGTCTGCTGACTGTGCTCTCTCTCCTTACAATCAATGTTTATGACGCAAGTGTGCAGCAAGGTTGCAGCGTCGTGTCAGTGACAGCTGCTGGCACAATCTGTGTGATCAATTGCTTCTGTTGCCTATTGCCCTGCAATCTGCTTTCAATTGTATGTACCTTATCCGTCAATGATAGGGCTTTTTGTCATGTTGTAATTTGAAGCACAGCTAAATGACGGCATCACTGACTTAGCGCATTCTGTTGCAGGAGGGTGAGGCTGCCACAGTGTCACTGCTGGCAATGGCTCAGCGCACCATAGAGCAGATGGACGCCCTCACAGCTGCCCAGCATGCTGATACCTGCTTCACCTTCCTGACCAAGGCCTTGGACCTACGGCAGCGGCGGCCTGCCAGCCTGACTGCAGCATTGGGCCCAGTGGAGCAGGGCAGTGCGGCAGTGCTGCTGGCTTTCACCCTGAAGCTGAGTGAGGCAAAGTTCAAGCCCTTGTTCCTGCGCCTGCTGGAGTGGGCCTCCTCACCTCCTGCTGCTCAGCCAGGTCTGTCCTTCTGCAGCACACCTTCTCAGCAGTGTTCACACATTTCTGTTTGCCTACAGTGGCCACTGTGGTCAGACAGTATTTATCCCTGGTGTGCGTTCTGACAACCCTTGTCAAATCAGAGATGTCAAAGTTGAAAAGCTTCTGCAGAGCCTGTTGCCAAAAGGCAGACCTTTCATGTGCATGACTGTTGCTTTCATCACTGTCTATGGACACACTTGCGCCGTAAAACCTGACTGATTGTCTACTCTGCATGTCTGCAGATGTTTATGTGACCATAGTCTCAACCCAAAGCTTGTTTTTGTGTCTACTCTGCGTGTCCACAGGTAATTTTGAGCCCAAGATTGCGACCTCAAGCTCATTTCCTGTTGACACTGCATGCAGATGCCAAGCCACTGGGGCGGCAGGTAGCACTGTTCACAGCAGTACTGGGCCTGGCTGACCGCCTGCGCAGCGTGTTTGTGCCCTACTTCCGGTACCTGCTGGACCCCATTGCTGCCCATCTTGGGGGTACCAGCCCTAATGAGGAGGGTCACAGGAGAAAGAAAAAGAAGAAAAGCAGCACAGCAGTGGTGGCTGTGGCAGATGAGACCAGCGATGAACCTGCTGTTGTTGAGGACACATGGCAGTTGCGATACAAGGTACGTTGTATCCTATGGCAGCGGTCACTTGCAACCTGATCACATGTCAGCAACAATGCTGGCAAGTACACATACATCTGTTTCAGCAAAAGGGAAGTGCCCATGCGCAAATGCCCTCGTGTGCTTTGCAAGCAATGCATTGGTTGCTGAAGGCTTTGGCAAGTTGCTCCTGCTGCCAGTTATCACGGTGCCTTGCTTGCAGCATTGCATTCACTAGCAAGCCACATCTGCTCAACTGCAATCTGTGCAGCACATGCGCTCGCTGACAATGTCAAGAAATCAGTCACATGTTAGTCCATCTGAATGCGCTCTGCAATCCGCATTCCAATGGTTTCATGTGGTGGTGCAGGTAGTGCAGTCCCTCCATAGTTGCTTCCTATATGACACCGTTTCCTTCCTGGACGAGGCTGCCTTCCACAGACTGCTGCCCTTGCTGGTGACACAGCTAGCTGCTCAGCCTCCCACATCATTTGCCACACTTCTTGTTCAGCAGCAGGCGTACAATGCAGCGACTGAGGCTAATGCTCAAAGCGCTGACCCCTTTGGAGATGCGACTGTCTCAGCCTTGGTTCAGATGGCAATCACAGTCAACAATGATGCGCTGTGGAAGAGCCTGAACCACCAGGTGAGGGTGCATCTGCTGCCGTTGTTTTTCTATGTGATTGTTGCATCATCACTGGACACCATGCAGCATGCTGCCAATTTAATGCTACGCTGGACCACAGCCTGCGTTGTGGGTCTATGTTCAGCAGTGACATTCACAGAGGATAAGCTATTCGAATCGTAGGCTAGGCGGTACAGTGGTCACAAATGTTGCACTATCCCTTTGCTTTCATTGTGAAGCCCTGGCACATGCTTTCTGATTGGTGAAGTGCTCATGTGTTGGTGATGTTAAGCACTGACGGCTGAGGTGATGCGTCTGACGCTGAAATGCTGATGTTGTGTGCAGACTCCGATGGCAACACACAGTGCAACAGTGAGGGATGTCTGCACAATCGTTGCTGTAAAAGGCTTAGTGCAGCGCATGAGAGAAGAGTAGTCATTGCTGCTGCACTGACATCTGCTGTGTTTTGCCATGCTCATACTTTGGTGGTGTCTGCAGACTCTGATGGCGACACGCAGTGCAGCAGCAAGGGAGAGGCTGCGTGCAATTGCTGCAGTGGAAGGCTTAGTGGAACGTATGAGAGAAGAGTACTTACTACTGCTAGCTGAGGCCCTGCCCTTCTTAGCAGAGTTGCTAGAGGACCCTGAACACACAGTCGTCTCAGCTACACAGCGGCTGATCAAGAGACTGGAGGACCTGTCTGGGGAAAGCTTGCAGCAATATCTGCAGGTGTAATGCGCTGTATATCTAAATGAACAGGTGTCAAATGAATTGTATACTAAGTTTCCAAACTGCTTTGTTTGTGTGACTCTGGCACTTGAACACTGACACTCAAACAAATAGCACTTGTACTACTGTACTATCTGGACGATTTGCGTTAACGCTGGTGCTGCTTTGAGTGCAGTTGCAATCATCTGACTTGTTGTCTGTCCTTTTCTAATTTCCAGAAATTGATGATTCTGAGTATAGCATCATTTTCTGCACAGTGGCAGCCAGCCAGAATTCAACTCGAGTGTCAGGGTATGCACAAAGTGCAGCCACCAAGGACACTTTGTGTACGACTTTGAACACAAGAAGTCCAACATTATCTTTCCCAGCAGTCTCTTGCACCTATCATGAGAGAAGAATAAGGTATCAATTGGTCCTGTGAGGTAAAAGGTTGCACCACATGCAGGCATGTGTTGCCGGTGCAAAAGTTGGTAAGCATGCAATGCAAAGCTCGCGTGATGATCAGTCCGAAAATTCTGTGATCAGTCACAAAATACTGTTGTTGTTGAAATGTGTTCAGCTGTCTTGTATGCACGCTTGTGTTGAGTACTGCGTCATCGAGTGTCAAGTCTACAATCTTTGCGCAGCGGAGCCTACACCCCAGACCTCCAACCCGAAAGACCCCTTTTGCCCTGTCAACCCCCAACACACACACTTTTACATTACAGGCAACTCCAGGCTGTCAATGCTGATGACAAGTCCTAGCAAGATGCCGAAGGCTCCTGAGGATAATGCTGTTTCAAGTGCTTTAGTATTGTGTAGCGGTTAGTAGCGGCAACATACAATATTTATGACTGCACCTAAACCCTGAACCCTAAATTGTGAGCATACAATATTTATGAGGACACTTGACTGTGCCATATATGGGTACACTTACTGGCTCCCAGTATTGGGCCTAATGCGTTCAAGGGTGGCAAGCCGTGACCTCTTAGTTAGAAAGCAAGACAACTGCAAGAAATTGGTTGGTATAGTAAAGCACGTCGATATGGCATTGCATCCTTTCTGACGTGCAACACCTCTGCCTTGTCAAACTCTCCACATGGTTTGAACCCATAAGTACCCTTGTCTGCGTCGCTCTTGCATGAGCTCACACAAGCTACTACCATGCTTGCAACATTTGAAGTCATATTCAATACACAACTTTTGAAGAGGGCGGCGGAACCCTAAAGCATCCCATTGCGAACATGCCAAACATCTGGAATATTCAACATGAAGGCCGCCTCCTGCAGACCATGAGTCACAAGATTGAACCTTCAACAAACAAGTGGCTTAGGCACAGTGAGCTTCAAATACCATGTCATGGCCCTTTGGCCATAAGTGTGCTGCAACCACATCTGCCGCCTGTAGGTGTAGACGTGTGATCATGCACTGAATTGTGGTTGGCAATGTTCTTGCAGCCTTGTCGGTGGAGTAGTTGCATAGCTCCCGCTTGAATGTATTCTGCCGCTCCTGCTTTCGCTTTCCTGAATTGCCTGAACTTGACACGCTCCCTTGGTAACTCTGTTGCAGAATCGGTGCTTGAAGCATTGGCATCCAAGCTTTCATTGTCTCCACCACATTCCAGACTTCAAGCCAGTGGTGGTGTTGACTGAATCGCGTGACAGCTGGGTGTTTTTTTGGTTGGGAAGGCAGTGCATATGGCACTCTACTCAAGACAGGTCGGTTGCTGTTGGAATACTAGAGGACATGCTGCAACAAGAAGAGCTGAAGGATTCAGAAATTCAGGCAATGCCAAAGGAAGACTGTGACAATACAAGAGGCAAGTCTTTGATCTCAGTGTTGGTGGTGGTGGTGATGGTGTAAAACAGCAAGATACAAGCCTTGTTGACATAATTGAAGTTTTACCAGCTGAAGAAGCTGCCATAACTACAGTGCAGTACATTCTTGACCTGTTTAACAACATTCCAGGGGTGCCAATGCCAGAAAAGATGGGCCCCCGACCTGTGTGCCCTATTCTTGGCATGTATCAGTGATGTACAAGTCCTGCAGCTTTTAGCTTGATAGCCTTGGATTTGAGCTGATTAGGGTGGTTTTGGATGTAGCATTCTTGACTATGTCACACTATATATGCCTTACGTCGTAAGGCCTGTAGCAGTTACCATGCATTAACACATGTCAGTCCATCTGGTGTGTGTCACCCCCCGAGCGTTATGTGCCAGATTCCGCTCGCCTCCAACCCGAAAGACCCCTGCTGCCTGGTTGCTGACAAATTATGTCACACTGAGTAAAGGGAGACGAAGAGATGGCGAAGCTGCAAGTAGCATACAGGTGCAGTTGCAAGCATCGAACGAAACAGGGCGATCAATTCAGGTGTACCGTCGATACAGGTGTGTGTTTGTGAATCATTTGTGACCTGCAATACGGAATTACCCGACGCTTGGGATTAACGTGACATTTTAGAAATCACAACAGCAAAGCAGACGTGCAGCTTGCCGGCGAACCGGCATGACCAGGCTGCTCACAGGAGTGATCACGCTGAGTGTAATAGTGGTTGCGGTTGCTATCTACCCGTGCGGTCATTCACTTGACACATCGTTTGGTTTGGCTAGAACTTGGTTGCACAACCGCTGGACCCAGACTCAACAGCAGAGCAATGTACAATGCAGCTACCTGGTACATTTTTGAGCAACAAACACATCAATCTCAAGCATTCACTGCAAGGCCTGGCATACTACAGAGGCTGAGCTGTCCCGATACCCTGCAGGGCAGTGCAGATGGCACACCTCACAACAACACAAAACCTCCTTTTGAGCTCACAGCGCGCAGTGACTCAGCTGAGGACACAGCAGTCAGCATGTGCCAGCTCTCAGGCACAGTCCAAGATTGCTGTAAGCGTTCTCCGTCACAGCAAACGATCACACTGCTCAGCACCTGCATTTGTGCCACACACATCTAGCCTATATGCTAGAAAGTGTAAAGACTAGAACCAATACTACCACTACATCTCTCAGGTTTCCCTCACACAATGCAGGTTGTGATTATGCCTCTGTCGAGAAGGCCAACAAACAACAGCTGAATCACTTGCTGTCAAAGCTTGTCAAGACCCCCTTCTTCCGCTACTTCAAAGTCAACCTTTGGTGTGACTGCACCTTCTGGCCAGATGACAGCATGTGCATGCTGAGAGACTGCGCTGTTTGTGAGTGTGAAGACAGCGAAGTGCCCCAACTCTGGAAAGCAGAGGAGGGCAAGTGTAAAGGTGTGAACAGCTACCATCAATGCACATGTTACCCGCCAGTGGATACTCTCACTTTGCGCAGCTTTATCCATGGCTATTCATGTTCAGGCATGCTGCTCTGGGACCTGTGCACAAGAGTCAGTATATCACCTGCTGCACATCCACAGCATACACAAGCTTTCAATTATACAGCACAGCGCAAACTTAGACGGTTGACGGCTACAGGCTTAGCTGCTTATAGCTGAGTGTGTATCTAAGAAGTCCTGTTGAGAGCTGAAGTCAGAGGTACAGTGCACAGTAAGATCAGGCAGAACCTGCTGTCACCAAGTACATTGCGCAGCACAAGCAAGATTTGTTGACAGTGCTTCTGCATTCAGAGAGTCCCCTTGAGCTGGAGTCAGCAGTACGGCGGACAGTTGGGGCTGGCACACAGGAAAGGCTTTTGAACATTCCCAGCTGGCGAGGCTTCCACAACCCATGGATGGCTGAAGATGATCAGGATGTTGAGTTCAGCTATATCAACCTTGTGGACAATCCTGAGCGGTACACAGGCTACAAGGTACAGTCTGCTGCTGCCAAGTTTGGTTGCAATGGCTCACCTGTCTCACCTCATACATTGTACCTTGCCATCATATTCAGCAGAGATGAAAGTCTTGCTTGCTTGATGTATGTGCAAGTTCATGCGCTAGGAGCAATGTCATCAGCGCAGAAACAGCATCTTGATTTGCTGTTGCATCGTTGAGCTTTGTTTGCTGTCTGTGTGTAATGAGTACAGCAACCTCACTCTCATGTGCTGCATGCTCTTGATCAGGAGGAGGTTTCATCCTTTGTCTTGGAACAGCAAAGCTCTCACTTGACATGAAGGCATGACCAGCATGTATGGCTGATGTGCAGGGTGAGCATGCGCACAGAGTGTGGAGTGCAATCTATGACCAAAGCTGCTTCTACAACCTGAATGACACTGAGATGTGCCAAGAGCAGCGGATCTTCTATAGACTGATATCAGGTATGCTCCCATCAGGCTTGATCTTGGCCTAATGCATGTGTATGTTGTCAGCATGCAAGTTTCCTTCAGCTCATTGCAGCTCATGCCTGATCTGTACTGCACAAACAAACTATGCACATACTGTTCTGATGCACATCTGCAGGCAAGCATGTCCACTGATGGCGGAGCATCATCAGCCACTCATGGTCTTCACCCTGCCATGCATCACATACTTTGCTGAGGTTGCCCCAATGATTGGACAGTCAAAATTGATGATATTTGGCTGCAGGCATGCACGCGTCAATCGGTGCGCATCTGTCCAATGAATATTTGATGGATGAGGCGACAGACACCTGGGGTCCAAACCTGCCAGAGTTCAAGCGCCGGCTTGGCAACACAGCTGTCAAAGAGCGTGTGGAGAACATGTACTTCACGTATCTGTTTGTGCTGCGGGCTGTCATGAAGGCTGGGCCACTGTTGGAGTCCATTGACTACAGCACCGGCTTCCAGGAGCAAGATGCACACACAAAGCAGCTCATGCAGCAACTGGTATGTGCTGCTCTGGGCTCGACAGCTGTCATGTTCACACAATCTTTCTTGGCCAAGGCATCAGCAATCACGACCTGCACCCGTGGAGATTGTGAGAGCCTTTGCATGCAACCTTGATTCATTGCAGACTGATCTCCATGACAATATTCGCGTGAAGCCCTGTTGCTCCTCAAGTTAGTCACAATCCACTGGTTCATTGATTGCTTGATCGATCAATTGATTGCTTTATTGATGTATCTGTTGATTGATTTGATCAAACTTAAGGTGCAGTACTGACTTGCTTGTAGCACAGCAAACTTAGGTGAAAGACTGTGAGATGCGTGTGTTGTGCTGCAGGTTAGCAATGAAGCCCTCAAAAGGACATGCCCAGTACCCTTTGATGAGGGGAGGCTATGGAAGGGAGCAAATGCAGCAGAGCTGAAGCAAGACTTGCAAAAGCATTTTCAAAACATCACACGAGTCATGGACTGCGTTGGCTGTGAAAAATGCAAATTGTGGGGCAAGCTACAAGTTCTAGGTGAGCTTTGTTGCAATGCTCTTCTGTGTTGCGCATTATTGCAAATTTGGAAGTTGTGAGCAGTATGCCGAAATAGTGTGTGCCTGTTCTGCAGGCATTGCTACCTCTTTGAAGATCTTGTTCTCACAAGAGGACTGCAATGATCAAATTGGTGCTACTCCTCACCTCCACCTAGAAAGAAATGAGGTCATCGCTCTTGTGAATCTGTTAGAGAGACTGTCAAAGTCAATCGAGGTTGTCAGAACCATGAGTCTGGAGTTGGCTGGCAAGGAGCAGCATCCGCAAGGGTTGGGTGCAATACAGGATGTCATGCTACAAAACCTGCAGGATGTGCTTTGATGCTGCTGAGCACTACGGTCCAGAGCGACCGAGATACGGATGAGAGCGCTGTACATTAGCAGCTCAAATGAATGACCCCACCAAGAGTAGAAAAGTTTAGTGTACCGCAGATGAGTATTTCATGCTGTTGCTTTTAGATTTCGCATAGACATTGTATTCAGCTCTTGATCAGGCATTTTGCCATTTACTCTGACTGTTTTGTCCAGTACTGGTAGCACAAGTGTCAAGCCTGAGCCCATTAACGCTCAAAGTTTCTGCTCACTACTTTCAGAACCAAAGTCCGGTCATTCCTCAATGCTGATGTTTCCACGCATGGTACACGTTGCCTCCTCCCGCAGCCATCTTGAGGCTATCCACTTCTCTCCTTGCTGCACACGCTCACCAGAGTGTAAAGAAGCACGATCTTCTTCTCCGTTCAAGCCTCTCGACCTGCATTACACACGCCTGCACCCCTGAATACCATATGCCACAGAGATATTGTCCTGCAATTGCTCACCAGGGACTAGCCATAAACTGTATATGCATACTGCTAAGATGCATGCAGTAGCCTACATGCGCTGCGCCTTGCATGCATCAAGACAGTAATTAGACTGGCTGTGACCATTACCAGAACATGATGGCTCTGCCTTGCTTGGGTGGAATCTTGAGACCGGCAGCAGCAATGACAGCAGGTTGTGGAATCTGCCCTGACTGAATTTTGTCTGACAATCCTTGCACCTTTTCTGCTGAAGCTGTGGGCTGCAAAGCCTGTCCAGGGTAGCCTCTGCTCCTTCTGAAGAATGTCTCGCCTCCAGCATCCACATCACTGCACATGCAGCATGTCAGCTTGAGCTGAGCAGTCGGGACAGCGCTGAGTGTATACTAGGGCATTGAACTGCGTGTTGATAGCCTTGAAGCACAAGGGCAGCGGCATCATCAGGCCCTCATGCACACAGCTTGTAACATATCCAAGGATGACTGTGACCTCACGCTTGTCACAGTTGATTGGAGAGTAGGATTGCTACCTCAGGTATGCCATGATTGTGCACGCCCGCTTGGTGCAGTCATCTGCTTTGTTGTCAAAGTGCTCAGCGTAGAATTCACCAGCCTGATACCTGCACACATGCAAGTCCTCAGCACTTCATCTTCATCAAGCCTCAAAGGCTGAGCTGCTGGTGCTGCAATCAGAAAGAGCCATGAAAATGTGTGAGAGGGGTTGCTGACCTGACAACTTGCACTGCTTCCCCCTTGGTCAGAGCTCTCCGACCATGCATCACAGCAGGTAGATGAATCAGCTGTGACACACGCCCCTCAAAGCACTGTATGTCTTCATGAAAGGCCCTTTTGCCTGTGAGAAAGGTAGAGCAGGATGTTCTGGAAGGAGTGGTGTCTCCTGCAGACAATCACTTTGATCCTTATGCAATGCTGCAGCCCAAGGCACGTGCGATATTCTGAATATCGAAGCGAATACTGAGCACCTGCGAGGTGGCTTCACGGTACAAATGCATGGGAACTAGCCCAACTCTGCTAGTAACGGAGATGCCTGTGGCCAATATTGTTGTATTGATGGCGTTGTAGAGCTGCTGAGGTTTGCTGAGGATGCACACAAGCATACCTCTGGCTACTCTGCTTCTGTGAAGATCTGGCTGTGCCAAGTTGATGATGCCCTGCAATGCAATTCCAGCAAATGAGGCCTGTCATGAGTCTGAATTTGACATACTGCAGCTTGCAATTCCATAGCTTGGCTTGTGCTGAGCGCAAGCACATAGGCATGCTGCTCAATAGTGTGTGAAACACAGCATGACTCAAGCTTGGCAGCTGCTCCAGAGGTCGCACTTTGCAGTCAGCTGCTGACAGGAAGTTTTCTATCAGCAGGATCCTGGGCTGCAGACTGATGAGGGTGATGTGCGGGTCAGCAGACATCAGGAGGCCGGGCATGGGCATTGTGCTCTGTAGGTGTGTGGAGTGCACTTGCAGCTGCACCACAGCAAAAGCTGCCTGCTGAAACTGCTGCAGGCCTTCCAGGCACAGCAACTGCCACAAACCTGAGCAAAGCCACAGAAAAGTTGAAAAGACATGTAGCAAACCTGAGCAAAGTTGCAGAGCGGTCAACAAGACGTGCACAACTGTGCATGCATACTTTGCCCAGACATAGGGCAAGGCTCCAGCATCAACAAATGACCCTGCAAGAGGAAGAAGGCATGCCTGACTGCCTAAAAACTTACTTTGTGTTCCTGCACTTGGATCATATGTCCTGCACGCCTCTGCACACAGTACACAATATCAGATCAGTGAAACAACAAATCGCAATAGAGGCATGATCAAAGTTCACACACCTGTACTGGCAACAGCAGAGGGCGTGGACCTTGCACACTGCTGAGTGCTCACTGTCAGAGTGAGCTGAGCTATCACAGCCTTCCCAAATGATGTTCTTTGCGGCTCAGCAACCTGCACCCAGACCTCTGAGTCAGACACCTGCCTGAACTGCATCTGCAGACTCACAAAGAGTTTCCAGGGAAAAGCAACGCGCACCTGTAGATACAGGGACACAGAGTCCACAGAGCGCTGTAAGGGCAGAAAGCACAGCTGCCTGCACACCACGCAAGTCAGTCAACACATTGTATGCCTCGTTGGCAAGGTGCTGGCAGACTCACCATTGTAGACCAGAGTCATCTGCTGGCAGCTGGAAAGCAGGTGAGCAGTATTGACGAGGCACCCCACAGGCAGCACTGTCTGATCTGTTCTGTAGCTCCCGTTTGATTGAACAGCGGATACGGCGCAGCTCAATTTGCCAGACAGCAGTCTGGACACCTGTGTGATGATTTCAAATGACACACAGCATTCACTTTTGATGCTCTCTGTTGCCTGACTTCACATGTACAGCAGCAAACGACTGATATCACAACTCTTGCAAGGTCATTCAGAGGGGCAAGCTTGCCTGTCATCAACACGTTGCCAAATGTGACAGGGCATGTGCTAGCAGCTTTGTCTACAGTACCTGCATGATCAACAAAGATGACCGTCACACAGGTGCTGAGGCAGTACAGTGAGCGTCACAGCAGATAGTCAAGCCTGATCGACTCGTGATCAGTGCAGAACAGACCTTCAATGCTTCTGCTGCAGGGCGTTGCTACAGACACTCCGGCGGGCCTCAGGTTGCTTGCCGTAGTGCCCATGAGCCCGTGCGTTTGTGGACACTCGAAGCAGCTATCAGCCGCAGCTACGCTTCTGTGCTTGATCGTCGATCAAAGGCTGCCAGCATCAGCAAGGCCTAAGCATGTTTGTCAAGCGAGCATTGGTGGTCACACACAAACCGCAGCTCTCATGGACGCGGCGCAATTGAGAACACACTGCTATAAGCTTATGCCTGAGAGCAAGAGCTTGTCATTGGCTGTGGTGCAGCAGCTGCAAGCGCTAAACCGATGCTTTGGATCGAAGTCAGTCGCGGGCTACTTAAGCAGACCGCATGCCCTTGAGCACGTCTATAAAGCGTCTCATGATTGTCATCCAGATTCAGCACAGCACGACGTTCAATCGCTTTTGAAATGCTATAGCCTCACGGCAAGGATTACGAGCAGCTTGCGAATGAAGCGGCTTGACCAGCAGCGTGCCCAAAATCGAGTGCTTTGCCCTGATCTTGAGCATGGCAGACCAGAAACAGAGCAATAAGCCCGAAGATGCAATGCAGGCGCATGCTGCTATAAGTTAGGTTTGGCTGTACACACATGTTCTGATTCATTTGGATGCGCCGCATCTGTTGCAGGATCAGAAGTAGTTGCCATTGGCTGCCACATTGGCAGCTTCAACATCATCTGCTGGCATCAAGGCAAAAAACTGTTTGAGCTTTCCCTGCAGTGCCAACCAGCCACACAGTCAGTCCTGTCATGACAAGGCCCTAGGAGCAGAGGCTATGCTGGGAACAGTGCAAAAGACTGCAGGGGCATGCACTGCTCATGTCTATCACAAGCGCAGATTTTGGCAAAGATGCACATCAAACTCTACATGAAGTAAATCAGCGCAGATGGCATGCATGTCTGACCTGTGCAGCCTTTATACTTTGAGATGAGAAGTCAGAGAACAGCTTCTCCTTTTCGCCTCCCCGCGTACCAGGAGCACCCATAGACTCATAATACTTGTTATAGTTGATCTGATCCAAGTATTCAAGCAGGTCAAAGGCAATGCGCTCAGCCTTTGATTTCTTGCTTTTATCCTCTAAACCTGCAGTGAATTATGCACTTGCTGCAGGATTCAGCATATGCGCATGTGAACAGAATCAACAGTGTGAAGTTGAGCTAGCAACGGAAGCACCTTCAGCCAAAACAGCAGCAATTTGATCTGCATGCTGCTCTGGTCTTGGTCTTGCACATAAAGAACAGGTAGCAATACACGGAGCATTGAGAGCACAAAGAAAGAGCCTTTTTGCAGCCAGAAGTGCGATGCTTACAAGAAAAAGCGTTTATCAGATTCTCCCTTGCTGAGTTTGGTTGCCCTTGTATGCGGGCTAGAAGGGACTGTAGCTCTGCATGCAGCATGAGAACCTGTCAACAGCAATGCATAGCAGTTGCAGCATGGAAGGATAGAGCATGCTTATGATTGAGGTTTGACAATGCCAGCAGATCTCGAGGTTGACTCACCATCCCAGTTGCCATTCAGTGCAAGATCCCCAGCTTGTAAAAGAAGTTGCTGCAGCAGTCAATGTTATGTAACAATCATGAATACACAGCAACAGACAACTGCATCCAGCGCAAGGTAAGCGAGCACACCTGGACACGGACAAGAGGTGTAAGGTAAAAAAACAGAGGTTTTGATGGTTTGCCACGCAGGTCTGCTGTAGGTATCAAGGCCAACGCGACAGCTGCTGCTGTCAAACCCAGGCCTATCAGCAATCGCCTCTGCAAGGAAAGTGATGTCAGGTTGCATGCAATATGAACAGAAGCTGCAAGCCCAGGCGACAGGCACAGGCAGCAGTTTGCGACACTTAGGTGCAGGCATGCCATGAAGCTTGGCAACTTGCTGCATTTACCAGCACTACAGCACCAGATGTAGATTGTTTTCCGGAAGCATCAGGTGTCTCAGACGGCCCTCGAGCAAAGAAGTCAAGATCAGCCTCCTTGAGCCAGCTCTCATCGCCTGCAGTGTCCAAGCTGATCTGCCGTGCTTAAGGAGTCAAGTCTCAGAGACTTGACTTTGCATGGACCATTATGCCAAGCATTGTGTGCATGTTACCTCCACCGAACAAGCCTTCTCTGCGCATGCCAGTCCCAGTGATGCGTGACAGCTGCTTTGCTGTTTGCTGCTGTTGTTGCTCCAGATCATCTAGAAGTTTGGTATCCCCGCTTGCCTGTGCATGCAAACTCCACTCACACTTGCAGGTCCATACGAGACACGGCAGTTGCTTTTACTCACTGTCAAAGTCCTGTTCACGTTGTTGCGGTGCGTTTCTATGTGTTATTTATGAGCAACGCCCCGTATGCGATGGCATGCACAAGCTTACTTCTGCTTTGGCTTTCGCTTCCGCCAGCTGCTGACGCAGAGTTGCAGCTTCTGCTTCAGCCTCTCTGAGCTTCCGCAAAACGTCATCTGCAAGTTCGCTCTTGGCGCTCTGCTTTCCGCTGGTTCTTTCGCCTTCTGCGCGACATCTCCGTCTGTGTGGAGTTTGGCTTGTGCGAGCTGCAGCAAATGGCTGTCGACACGGAGCGGTATCAAGCAGCAAGCATGGCTGCGCTCCAGCGCCTGAAATCGTCGGAAACATCGCAATGATGCGGCACCACAAGCTAATGCTCCTGCAGCTGGCAACAACGTTGACCGGTTGAGTACAGATGCATGCAGCATGCAGCTGCCTGGGCTGCTTTGGATGCCTGCATGTTGTGACAAGCCAGTGCATTTGCCGTTCGGCTGCTGATCAGCACCTGGTAATTTGCTTGAGGCGGAGGAGAAGATTTTTACATGTCCATGTCATTGAGCTGTGGACAAGGTCGCACAGCAACGTCATCAAAGGCTTTGAGAACTGATGGCATGTTGTTACAACATTAGCTTTTGCTGCTTCCACTTGCTTGACTTGTGACTCTTGGCAATTGCATCACTGTATTTTTTCCAAACTTTTTTGACCCCACTACTCAAGCCCATCTCAGAGACTTGTGCTCCGTTCACCCATTGCAATTGAGGGGCCCCAGGTGTGTCTGGAGGTGTAGGACCCTGCAGCCATCATAATGTTAAACACTCACATGACTTCCTTGATTTTAGTAGAAAGCTTGAGGCCCATGATTGCGAACAACTCAACACAGGAGGCTGAGATGCAGCTGACATACCTGTAACACAAGCAACTGCACATGCATGGTCTGCTGGATGTGTGAGAAGGTATGGGCCAGAAATCCCAAAGGTACTCGCTTAATCAGCTGTAAACTGCCCAAGCTTTGCAGAGATGGAAGGTCCTGCCATCCTGCCAAACATCTGTCAACAGCTGCCGGTTGCACATCCTTGTCATCAGCAGCAGCATCTTGTACTATGCAGCTGGGGAACTCCCACAGCCCTGCACCAACATCATACACGTGTCAACGCAGTCATACACCCAGATCACAGGAAGCAATGTTTAAAAGCACATGCAAAGTGCTTTGCCTCATTGATGTCTTGATTGGAGTCTGACATTGACTGTGAAATGGCAGCAGAGCAAGGTACCTGCAAGGAGACCCTTCTCAGGCCGCTGCACAAGCATAAACTGACTGTCTGCAGCTGCTTGCGTACTCTTGTCAGGAGCCAACAGCTGTACTACGGTGACTGCTACACACTCCTCTCGCCTTGGGACCTTGCTGGTCTGTCAAACAACAAACGCCTCAATGTCATAGCTTTACAAACGACATGACAGCATTGAAGACAGCAAGCCAGAAGCAGCCAAGCATAAGTCGCTGACCTTGCTTGGGTACTGGGTGACCAGCGGTGCCTCAATATCAGTGGGTTGCCCTCCTTGAAACACATACTCTTGCAGATCACCATATGCTTGGCAATGCATCCTGATGGGGCACAGGGTGCAAGCTGGAGGTTGGTGCACTGTGCATACGCATGCACCAAGCTCCATCATAGCCTGCAGCAGGCCTTTACAAGTGAGTACAGGTTTGTGCTGTTGAAACTATCAACAAGATCTTGACACAGTATGACATGTGACAACACTTGACAAAACACTCAATGGGTGGACACGCAGTTGAGCTGAATGCTTGACAGAGAGTGCCCTAATGCAGAAACGTCCAGAGCGTGAAGTGTGGTGCACAAGACATGCACAAGCATGCCTTGGCAGCTACCTGATTGAAACAGCCAGGTCTGTTTGGATCAACTAGACAGTCTGCCAACTGTGCATTCAACTTGATCATGGAGCTGCTTTTCTGATCTGCGCTCAGCTTGCGCAGCCTGGCCAGGACCCTGACAACATTTGCATCAACAACTGCTACACGCTGTAGGCCAGCAATGGACGCAATGGCACTGCCTGTGTAAGGGCCTATGCCTGCAGCAGCATGGCAGAAGCTGACATTGATAGTTTTCAGATGCAATGGGTTCCAGCGTTTCATGCTATGCTTTTGACCTGCTGCTGCTGCACAAGTTGACAACACTTCTGTTGTGGTGGAGGTGCAACTTGCATTTTGCAGCATGCAAGAAGGGCAAAGGGGCACAAGATTTTATTGCAGGGCAGCCACAGCAGTCAAGACGGCAGGTATGTGCATGAAAAGGCAGCAGCCCGTGCATGTGAGCACGAATCAACAGTTGCTTTACCTGGAATCTTCTGCAACTCATGGGCGGTTAGAGGCATCTGCCCAGACAACTCAGACTGGATGTGCTGAGCTCCGGCAAGCAGCAGCCTTGCTCGCCTGTAGTAACCCAAACCAGCCCACATGTCATTCACCTCATCTTGTGTGGCTGCTGCAAGGTCCTGCGCTGTGCATATCAAAAGCATTTTCACTGATTGGAGACTGGTTGAAGACAGTTGCTTGCTCCTGTACATACTTAGCTGGGGCCCCTGAGCCTGCTGATCAAATCATCATTCTCCATGCAATTTGCATTGAGATCAAGAGCAGGGCGCAAGGCCAACGACTACATAGTCTTAGGCATGCAAAAGGGAATGCAACATTGCAAGTCTGACCTGCAATGTTGGCCACTTGGCTATCCAGCGTGAAAAGTACTCTGCCACTCTAGGGACTTGTGTCTGCTGAGACATCACCTCACACACCCATACGTAGTACGCAAACTGCTGCTGCGGCATGTCTAGGTCAGCACATTTATACTTGTCTTCAGCTGTTGGCTGTTTTGTTGAGTGTGCATTGCGTCTCCATGGCAGTGTGCGATGATGCTCATCATACCAAGCTAGCAAGTTTTGCCTGATCTGCAGCAAGCAGGAGCCTGTGCAAGCTCAATTGCAACTTCGTTGATAGCAACCAGGCACTTTGTAAGTCTGCAACCGGCCAAGCTGATGCACGTCAAGTGCAGATGCCTGCCATTTGCTCAGCCTTTGCTCACTTGCTGGACCTCATCTCGAGCGATGTTTGCAGTGCCTTCGATGTCTGTGCCCTCGTGAATGCTGGCTTCGGGTTGACTTAGCTGCTCTGACTGTTCAAGATTTTTGAGTGAACCTTTTTGTATGGGCGCCGGGCCTGTCCTAGCGCGTTTCGAAGGCCTCTGCGAAGGCCTGCCAGCTTGCATGACAGCTACTTCTTCAAGCGGCAAAACTGCAAGCGTCAGGCGTTGTCGCCTGTACTTGATCACACTCAAATGCAAGGTGGCCAGTCCGTACTGCGTGTGGGCGATATAAATGCTGATCGGGTCAACCGCAACAGGGCTAAAAATGCGGCGGCCGCAACTCAGATCACTTCATCTTCACGCTCTGTGCAAAACAACGAGTTTTGACACATGCATTAAGCTCTGAAGCGGCTCGACTTTGCAACTTCTCTTGCAGCTCAGGGCTGACTAAGCATCTGACTGTGCAGATGTGCAGGTACGTGTATGTCGCGCAAATATGCGCACCTGCAGACAACGACGCCTGCTAGAAGCATGAGCAACGCTACCGTGCGAGGCAATTCTTTGTATGCTGCTCGAGTGTCGGCGTTAGCTCTGAGCAACCCTCGCGGCTACGGCAGAGTTCCGCAGTCAAAGGTCAATAGAGCATATTGTGTAGCAACTTGCAGAGACACAGTCGCAGCCGCTCTGTCTTTCGCTGAGCATCGCGAAAGTCAGAGTCCGCAGCAGCAAGCCGTCTGCGATCGAGCGAGTGGCACTCCGTCCCCAAATTTTGGGTACCCACGTCACTTTCACGGTCGATACAATGTGGGGGAACAGCTTGGGTCCGGGGGCTATGCAAGTGTCTTCCTTGTTACTGATAAACAATCGTCAAAGACCCTGGCATGCAAGAGCATATCAAAGTCAATGCAAGCCGGTGCCTCTTCAAGTAAAGAGGCAGAGCATATCGAGGCGATCAAGCGGGAGATTTTGGTGCTGAAGCGTCTCAGGGGTAGCTTAAACGTTGCTTGCCTTGAGGAGGTTTACGAGGACGACACGCATGTTCACTTGCTGATGGAATATTGCAAGGGCGGTGAGCTTGTCCACAGAATAGGGGACAGGCACTACAGTGAACGAACGGTATGCCTCAATTTGGCAACTCTGGCAAAGCAAAGTCGTAACGCTGGTCCCACTTGTGTATCACCTGAAGCCACAATGTTGTTGCAGGTGGCCAGTTACATGCGAGCTGTCCTTCGCACCCTGTACCAATGCCACTCCAACCACATACTGCACAGGGATGTGAAACCAGGTAAGACATGGCCTCAAAGTCTGCGGATAATTTCCACCTTACATTCACAGCAAATGTGACAATGTCACTGTTGATTCATGCAGGCAACTTCATGCTTGTCAATGACCATGACAAAGCGCCATTGAAAGCGATAGATTTTGGCCTTGCTGCAACATTCACTTCAGCCAATGAGCCAAGATCTGATCTGGGCTTAGAAGGCACCGCATGGTAAGTGACACACAAGCACAGTCCACCTTGCATTTCTTGACACTACATCAGATCCGTGCATACAGTAGCAGCAGAATACAGAGTATGGCGTTGATGTGGCAGCCTCCCATACAGGTACATGGCTCCTGAATGTCTGAGCTCTGAGGTACTGCCAGCCTCAGATGTGTGGAGCGCTGGTGTTATGGCATTTCAGCTGCTCACTGGCCAATTCCCCTTTGATGACAAGCAGAATCCCTTCAGGCCCTCTGTTTCCAAGATATGGTGAGCCTGTCATGCTCCCATCGTCGTTCAAATGAGTTCTCCACCAGATGCATCTCATTGAGCAAGCAGTGCTTCAGTTGATCAAGTCACATGCATTGGCTGTCTTGCTGTGATTTTGCGCTCGACTGCCCATCACAGCTATTGTTGACGATTGATGTGACACTACAAGCTGCACTCAGCACGTGCTTGCTCTCAGGCTTGCGTCTAACCCTGGAACGAGATGATGAAGTTATTTACTGCAGGCATTCCATCCTGACAAGCAGGCTGGATTTCAACAAACGCTGTTGGGATGGCATCAGCGACGGTGCAAAGGATTTTGTGCGGAGCTTGCTAGAGCGTGATCCCACCAAGAGGCCTACTGCAAAGCAGGCTCTCTGGCATCCCTGGCTGAGGGGTGATGTTGCGGAGCGCTCACTGGGACGGCCCTTGCAGCTATCAGCTGTGCAGCGCATACAGGTCGGCCTACTGCCATTCTGTGTCATATACTGTCATATATGACAGCATATAGTGAGGACATGCTTTTCATAATAAATGTGATCTGCTGTCTTGTTGACCTGTTTCTTTGTCTCAGTTCAGCTAGGCTCGGCAAATGGCAATGTCAGCTAAGTTTTGCCATTGTGCAATGCCAGCTATTCTCTGCTATTGTGCAATGCCAGCTAGTCTTTACCAGTGTCTGATGTCAGCTTATCTTTGCCATAGTGTGATGTCAGCTAGTCTTTGCGGGTGCAATAATCAACCTTTGTGCTTGTGCAGCGTTTTGCGGCCAGCAGCCTCTTCAAGCGCACCATTTACCAGCACATTGCTGAAGACATGCTTGCGGTAGACCCTGCAGTCAAGTCAGCCATGTCATGCCCAATTGACAGCCAAGCCAGACCATTGGTCATCAGCACAACAGACTCACCGCTGCAAAGCCTGCTGCAGAGTCTTGAGTTTGATGATGACGACAATATCATTGACAGACAGAAGGTGTCAGATGGATTGCAGCGTCTTGGTAAGCATGCATGCTAATGGTCTGCGTGCTTCTGCCGTTGGAATGCAAAGATTATGCTTGTGTCGCAGCAACTGGGCAGTAGGCCAAAACCGCTACATACCTAGCTGGGCCTGCTGAGCCTGTCCAGCATGGGCTTCTGATAAAGAGCTGTGCTGGCATGAATGAAATGAACTGAGTGAATAAATTGGGCAGTAGCTCTTGATGGTGCATGGTGCTTGTAGGCTAGCTCTAAATGTGGTGGTGTGAAGCAGGCGCTTTGCAATTAGAGCACCGACTGTTGCCATTCAAGGACCTTTTTTGTGTTGTGCAGGTTACAAGCTGAACCATGCAGAAATGCAGCAGCTGCTGGACCAAATTGATACTGCGCACACGGGTCAGCTCGCAAAAAGCCAAATAGCAGCAAGTCAGATTGATTGGCAGGCAGTGCAGCAGAGGAATGCTGATCAATGGCTGGCATCTGTGCACAAGGTGTTCAAGAGCTTTGACACTGATGCAGATGGCGTCATTGCACCTGACCAGATTGTGGACTGCCTTCGCACAAAATTGCCCTCATCAGAGGTATGCTGGTCAATATTTCCATAGACTATTACATTGCCTTTTGTATGTGGCCATTTCAGCACTAAAGTTGATGCGTCATAATGAAGCTGGGTTTGCATGCATCGCTCACAACAGACATCAGCACTGTTCAGTACTTCCAGCATTGTCCTTGCAGCACAAGTCATCAATAATTTCTTGTGCATTTGATAACATGCTATGTCTGCTGCAGGTCTCAGCTGCTGTTGAGCAAGCAATGCAAGAAGCACAGAAGCGGGAGCAGAGCATGCATGAAGGTTTGACCTTTGACAGTTTTCTCAGAATGCTGCGCAGCAACAGTTCAGACAGTCTTGAGCAGTTTGATGACAGAATGAGTGGTGGAGGATCCTGGCATGGTTCCAGCTCCTCACGAGAAGGCAGTGTTAGGTGTGGTGACATGTATAGAGAGTCCTCACATCTGGACACCATCTCAGAGGTGTGCTAGCCCAAGCACTGTAGGGCGCATGGATATGGACGGATACTGATTTACAATTGTTCTTACGCTGAGGGTGATGAGATAGCCAGCCCATGATTGCCATGTTCACATGGCATATGGCTGTTCTAGTGTAGAAAGGCATCTGGCTGTTCTAACATATTTGCATGACGTTTAGCAACGTATGATGCAGTCTCTAACAGTAGTGGCAACCACCTATGTCAGCTGAGGTTGTGTAAGGTGCTTAGTCGGCCGAAAGTGCACGCTTATTGCCCATTGAAAACCCTCACCACGACACAGAGTGAATGTTGTAGCAAGACATGCAATGCATATGAAGTACTGACTTTTCAAATGGTGTTTGTGAAATGTTGCTTGCTTTGTAATGCCCCATTTCTGCCTTGTTTGGCTGCTGGCTTTCATGCAGGCGTTCGATCAATGCAGTTTCAAAGAATTGCTGCACAAGTTGATGTGCTGTCTTGCAGGGTGGCTCACGTGCAAAAGTTGTCCATACTAGTGATGTTTGGGCTGTGGGCATGCTGCACATTGCTTGCTAGTGATGATATTGTGCCAGGCCCAAAATGTCAGAGGAGTTATCGATTACATGTGGTCTCAGCAGCAGGGCGCATCGGAAGCAGCCTTGATAAACGTCCGCCCTATAATTTGTATATGAAGAAGAAGCAAAATTCAGTCTTTCGTCCAAACAAAAAGCATCCTCATCCGGTTTCAGTTCAGCGCTGTATGCAGCTCAAGATTGCGTTGCGGACCACAGTCTGATCTAGAGAAGCAAAGTCAGGGACTGCGGAGCACCCGGCGCTCTTTTGACAATCGCTCGGTCCGGGATAGTCAGGTGAGTTTGAGGCGGGATTCTCTTGTCATACTGGTCAACCGTGAGCATAGCGCGGGGCCAGCCCTTTCCTTGCATGCGGCCAGCTCGTGGCAGCAAGATGTACATACTGATCAACAATCGCAAGCCTGAGCAGCCTTGGCCTCAAGCGTGCGAAAGCTGATGACCAAGTTCAAACTCAATCAGCTGATTGACATATGTTAGTGGTCAAAGTGCCAGTACTCAGCGTCTCATATTTCGATGTGCTTCTGGATGCATGCCGACACAGCTTTCAGAGTGTGATGCCATTGGAAATTACACAGTCAGCTGTCCTGCCTGTTGTTTACTACCAGAACAGGGCAACAGAGGCAGAGCTTTCAGCATGCAGCTTGCATGTCTTGTTGCCTATCCAACAATTGTTCCCCTCTGCAGGACAATGGCTTCCTGCGCACCGGGCGCTACCTGCTTGAGGCCAGGCAGACTTGCATACGCCCACAGTATACGCCGCAGTACAGGCCCAAACTGTCCCAGAGGACTTTTGAAGCCGCTGCACAGCAGGTACATTTGTGACATCTGACTGCAGCCATCAATGTTCTTTGCAGACCTTTTGACAGAAAGGTCTGCTGCAGCAGGCCTTCAGCAGGTTTTCAAGCAGCTCTACAAAGAAAGCACAGAACGGCGCGACAGATACTCACACGTGCAAGTGGCGAGAAGGATGTGAAGTTTGCCATTGGCAAACCTGAGGATCACCCAGGAACAGAAGGACAGAGCACTTCTAGTGACTCTCAGGTACCTGTGCCCTTGCCTGTTTGTGTTTTTGAATTGGACGGGCTTGCAAGGCTACTGTCAATTCATTCAACAATTCAGTATGTGCTTACAGGCTCCTGCCACATCAAGCTCAGGGCAGCAGCAATCACTGCAGGACCTGCCATCATACCCTGAAGACTTTGTACGGCGCAGGCTGATTGTTTTCATTGGCATTGTCATTGGGTAGGGACTAATTGTACACTGTTGTCAACCATCTGCAGCGTCGCAGACTGCACTGCTTTGACGCTTTCAGCACAACAAGCAGTGAACAGCCTGCTTAATTCACAAGTGCGTGCTGTCTGCAGGTATGCTTGCTATTACCTGACACGTAACAGCTTGACATACACAGCACCTGTCATGACTGCGGATCCAGCTTTGAAAATGGACATCACCCAAGTGGGCACCATGACATCTATCTTCCCCATTGCTTATGGGTTCAGCAAGTTCTTGTCTGGTGTGTTGGGAGCAAGGACCTCGCCCAGGGTCATGCTGGCTGGAGGCCTTATGGCCACTGCCGTTGTCAATATCCTGTTTGGCTTCGGCTCATCCATGGTCTGGTTCTGCAGCTTCTGGGCACTCAATGGAATTTTGCAGGTCAGATCCTTTATCTATTTCTTCCTTGTACATCTTGCTGTTGGCCAACACCACACTGCTCATGGCGCCCACTGCACCTGCAATCAAGAGACAGATAGCTGCAATCATGGCTGGACAATAAGATGGTCTGGACGTTCAAGTTTGTATGGTTGCATTGATAGATGTGGTGCGACACTTTGCTCATCCTCCTGCTGACGCTGCAATGGTGCATGGTGTTGGCAGGGTTTTGGTGGCCCCTGCTGTGCCCGTATCCTGACATCTTGGTTTGCAACAAAAGAGAGGGGCACATACTGGGGCATGTGGAACATTGCACACAATCTGGGAGGTTTCGGTGCGCCAATTCTGGCAGGCAGCGCTGCACGTTCCTTGGGCTGGAAGTGGGGTAAGCCCTCCATCTTGGTTCATTACCCTTCAATGGTGTCATTGTGCATATGACCACCATGTAGGCCAAGCTTGTCGAGTTGACCGTGCTGAAGCAGAAGCAGGTTCAACCGTTTTGGGGGGCTCTGCTTTGTGTGCTTCAGTTGATGGCAAGAAGTGTATCTGCAGTAGGGGCCAGGCAGCCAAGTTTGCGCTAGGCAGCGTTCTTGATCAGCTAATGTTTCCAACAAAGGCAACACTCAAGGGGTGTTTGATGCTGTACATACTGTTTGTGATATTGACTTTCAAGTTTACGTTTGCCTTTCGCAAACTATTGTCACTGAGCAAGTCTCCTATTCTGCAGTCGTTACAGACGTCCATGCAAGATGACTGTACAGCTTGACCTTGTTTGTTGGTCACCCCATGGGGTCTCCCAAATGATGATAATGATTGGATGGTTGTGTGATTGTTGAAGGATTCATGCGCTGTTCATTGCAGCCACAACCAATCCATGCATAACTGTTCAGGATGAGCACAGCGTGGCTTACCGCAAAGTTAGTCTGAAAATTTGCTGACCATGCAGGAATGTGGGCGCCTGGACTTGTCGGTGTCAGCATTGGTCTGATGTTGCTCTTTGCTGTCAAGGATTCACCCGAAGCAATTGGATACCCTCCTGTAGAGATTGTCAAGGACAAGAAGGTATAGCTAGACATCTCTTCAGTGTCTTGCTGTGCTTGCATACTGATTCATGGTTTGACTTTGTGTCCACCACCAGCCTGAGACGCACTGCTGCTTCCCACCCTCAGCAAGACTGTAGCATGCGCAGCCAATGAGTAACTGGGTCAGCGGCGCAAACTGAGCACCTGCGTATTTTGGTGCAGAAGAAGAATGCAGCAGGCGTGGAGCAGAAGGAGTCTCTGCTACAGCTTCTTGTGCAGAATGTGCTGAAGAACCCATACATCTGGGGCATGGCCTTGACATACTTCTTCATCTACGTCGTGCGACAAGGAGTCACCTCCTGGTTTGTCTTCTACCTGATGCAGGTAGGACAACTATGAGATTGCATTGCTTATCCTGTACTTTGATGTCAGAAATTGTCTTTCTGTGAAGGAAAGCTCGTGTACTATCAGACTCAGGTATACAGCAACTTGCTTTGATGCGCATAGAGCTCAACTGTTGCGTTGTCAGTCCACAGTTGTGCCTGTGCCATGCTGGCTGCACCTCTGTCATTGTCATTGTGGTGCTGACAAGTCAGTGCTTGGCGGTGCTTTGCAGGCCAAGGGTGTGGCTGATGCTGGTAGCGCTGCGTTCCGTGTGTCTGGCATGGAGTTGGGTGGACTATTTGGCAGTCTACTGGCAGGCCGCATCAGTGATGCTCTGATCGCAAAGAACCCCAAGGGAGGCAATGTTGGCAAGCGTGTGCAGGTAGGACAGCTCTTTGATGGTTGTGTATTGATTGTTTCTCGGCATTGCTCTGTGACAGCTTTGCTGCAGACTTTGATCAGCCCTGATTGGGCGTGTGCTCAGTCTGCAATAAGTAAGTATGCATTGCCCAAGGTTGTGACACTTGGCAGCAATGCTTTGCAGGTCGTCATTGGGTACACAGTGGGAGTAGCAGTCATGCTATCAGCCTTCTGGTCAGTCCCTGCCAGCCTGCCATGGTTGCAGTGGGCAACAGTGTTCATGATTGGGTTCTTCTTGTACGGCCCACAGATGTTGATCGGGCTGTGTGGTGCTGAGCTGGTGGGACCTGAGTCTGTCGGAGCATCAGAAGGCTTCCTTGGCTGGGTAGCCTACTTGGGTAAGTCAGTCTTCCCTTTCACAGGCTCTGGCAATGGCTCAACCAACCGATTTAGCTGCTGTAATCCATGTATTGCACGTCACTCAACCCATATGTTACAAGCTGCAATCTACAGGGCCAAGCACAGCGTGACAAACAGCAGTAGCTGGCTGAGCATTTGACAGCTGACTGATGACTATGCTGTTGACTACAGGTGCTGCAAATGCTGGTGTTCCTCTATCAATCATCGTCAAGAAGTATGGCTGGAACACGTACTTCATGTCTTTGCTAGTTGCCTGTGGAATGGCCATTTTGTTGCTGGCTCCTATGGTCAACCTGAAGTCATTTGTGCAAAGAGAAGGCTCAGCCAAGCTCAAGGCTGCCTAGACATCAAGTGGCGGAATTGACCAGTGGTCGCTTTCTGTCCTGACCTCATAAAGCTTTACTTCTTAGGTTAGGGCACCTGCAACAAATGTGCATCAACAGCTTTCTGTTGCTTAGAGCAAGAGCTTTAGACTGGTGACAGCTTTTGAATTATCAAGTAGCAGCTGTGCATGTTCAAGGACAGCACGTATCAAGCTGCACAGAGGTTGCCTTGTATTGTTGATGGCACTGACCACTCTCTACACCCACCACAGCCTGTACTCATCCTAAAAAACAATGAATGACGCATTCTGGAAGCAGTGTGTTGATGTGTAAACAATTGTTTGGTCTCATATCTTCTGAAAACCATGCATGATTTTCTCATCCGCACCTGGTCCAGCGAATGTAACGTGTGCATCAATCATGAGAGTTACCAAGATGAGATGAGCACTACAAATATACGGTTGACCTGACTTGTAGCTTGCAGGTCCATGCAGTATGCGCCATTGCTGCAGCATCATGCTGTGGGACATTTACCAAAACTCATGTGAACCCGCAGAACATGAATTGGACATACAGCATTCTGCATGACCACCGCACATGTTGCAGACTGTCTCTTCAGGTCTCGCTGACATATACTGTCTTGCCATCCTTGTTTCAAAATGACACTGGTGATTGTACAAAAAGGACATGGCATTGCTCCACCAACTTAACATGCACATTGTGCACACACAACTAGATCTGTAAGACTCCTCACACGATAGGTGGAATGAATGCAATGAACAGTTGGACCAAAGATGTCTGGCATACAGGCAATACTGTACAGGCAGCAGAAGAGATGCAGAGACAAACGTACACTGTGCTGCACTGTGCTTTGACCTAGGCCCAATACAGCGCACAGCGATGCTGGCTGAATGTGCTTAACAGTCACGGACACATGACGTCGCCCAATGTTGTGCAAGCAATTGTGCTTGCTGTCATGCACCTTCTAATGAGCTGCATGTGCCCCACAGGTCCAAGCCCTCCATCTTACATTGCTAATCTATAGCTGCAGAACAGTCAGCCCCAGGGTACCAACAATGCTAGTATAGATGATGAGCTTGGATGATTTGTTGACAGCTTCATTTTCCAAGTAACTCTTCTTCTCAGCCTGCTTGCCCATGGTATGCTTGTCCCAAATTATGTGCCGCACACCGCCAAGATAATGGTAAAACAGAGGCCAGCTGATGATAGCCTTTGTTGGATATATCAATGCAGGGTAGGAGGATTTGAAGGCATCCACTAGTGCAGGAAGGTCTCCCACAAGCGCAATTGCCCCAGCAGCGCCAATACCTGCAGCATTGCATTTGACTTGACACTCCCAGGTGCGCAATGCTAACAGTCCTTGCGCCTGTTGCACGAGGTGGACACTATTTGCTTCAATGCCGCAAAGAAAGAATCAGAATTGGTTGAGATGTAGAGGGAGTTTATGTTACCTGTTGTGAGCGCAACCCCGGTGGCTCTGTTCAGGATGGAAGAAACAGCATTGACTGGCATTTTGTAGTGGAAACTTTTGCCGTCAATCTCAAAGACGTGTGGGGAGACCGGTCGCTTATGGAGCCTCTGCAACATCAAGAAGGTGCCTGATTGCAATGCATGTTGCCAACGTATGCTTGTTCGCCAGTCACCACTCACCTCACGATGGTCAGGAGGAGTTCCTAGAAATCCTGTTCCTGCTGAGTAAGGTGAAGGCTTGCCATAAAACTCGGGAACCGTGCTGAAAATTCTGCAAAGACAGAGCACATCAGCAGTTTGCAACACACGGTCTGTGCTTGCGTGTGGTCAGCTTCTGTACCTGCTTTGCTGATATACTGATGTACTCGCTGCAGAGTTGATCGGTGCTTCCGTCACGAGGCTTGCCAGACCTTTGAGTTGCAGACCTCGTTTGAGACTCCTTGGAAGCGACATCGTATTCTGCGATGCTTGCCTGCGGACGCTCAACTGCAAGCAACACGCATGCAGGCTGAAATCACTGAGAGTCATCGTTACTAAGCTAGGCAGCGACACCACACAACAGGCTCTGTGACAAACGCTTTGAGTGCATGACTGTGCGCACGAGCCACACATGCATGCCAAAGTTGCTTGATTGCGACATCAACTGCTGGCAGATTGGTTTGCTTGGATAGTAGCTTGGCAGATCCTTTTGCACAATGACGTCAGTGGCAACCAAAGTGTTGCGAGGTACGACTAGTCTTGCAATTGCACACAAGTTGCTGGTCCAGAAGACATTATAAATGTAGCATAGTGATTATTTGATGTGCAGCTGATGCTGCTGGTCCGGCGGTGCAACGCTTCTCAGAATTCGCAATCATAGGTTCAGCAGGTATGTCACGAGCTGTTGTTGGCCTTGAAGGCTGAGTGCATGTGCACTGTAATCCAAACTTTGAGCTGGTGCTTGCAGGTCTTCTTCCATGTTCCCTCATTGCACCTGACGTATGTTTAGTTCCCTGCAGTTTGTTGCACCCAGGTTCAAGAGGTTGACGAGTCACAGAATTGTGGCTATGCAGGGCTCATCTGTACAAAAGGTTTCTGACATGGCACTAGGCATTGCGCTGTGCCTTCATTCCCATATTCACATCAACAGTGTGCTGTCAGACTATGTCCCAAAATCAGTGCTAGGTAAGCTTGAACAGCTATCGCCCACGGCAATGGCTTGACATGCCATGACTGTTTGTTTGCTGAGCAGCTTGACAAAACGTGAATTGGATTTGTTTGCAGGGACAACAAGGGTCGGAGCTCTAGCGGTAACTGGCATATCCATTTTAGGGTTGACCAGGTTGAATCTTGCTGGTCCTGGTTTGACACCTACAGTGAAGAAGCTATGGACTAGCTCTCCATCCAAGTAATGGCAGCATTCTGTGAAGTCAGCATTGTAGATCATCACCAGGCTCATCCGATTGGAGCGGTGTGCACATGAGCTGTTTGTGCTGGCCACGGGTGCTTCCCTGGATTGTGTGTTCTGTTTCACAGTCAAACATGTATCTCCAAGATCAGTTTCATGAATTGCATGCAATCAAAATAACTTGGCTGCTGACTGTGGCCCTCCGCAGGGCATGCTTACTGGTCAAATTGCTTCGGTCAGGAACGGCCATTTGTAGGTCAAAGACAAACGTTAATTCACCATCATTGGTGTTCATGTGCGATAGAGATTTCAAATGCACAGCCTGTTGCACTCGTGCCAGGATGCTGCTGCAGACGCATGGCAGGCATGATGAACAGTGCAGCAGCAATTGCCTGCAGCCGAATCAAGTCAGCATTCAAATCCGGCCCAATCATTCTTGAATGTGACCAGACTGCTGCATCATTGTCAAAGGCCATTTCTGTCTCAGTATGCATTGTTTTGTATGTACAGTGGCCCCATTTTGTCTTGCAACTCTTCTGTTACTCATGAGTATAGTTGATGCTCTGTACTATTAAGGTTTTGTCAAATTTCTGAGATGCCATCAGTCTGCACCGAGTGCAATGCACTGACCTGGCATTGACTAAGACCTGCATTTCAGAGTCCACAGGCTGCCATGCTGAGGTATTCAGGCGCGGCACGCTGTAGCTTTCCTTGATGCATGTGAGAAGGTGCCGAAAAGCACTTTGCGATTCAGATCGTGAACCTATACTGAAGTTTTGTTGTCCCACTTCAGCCATGCTCAGATCACTGCACTGCCTTCCGCACCATAAGCGCCTGCAAAGCTGCTTGCGAGTGCTCTCTAGCTCGACTCAGGCCCAGAAAGAGTCCGCCAAGGTTGCTGTTTCTGCCGATGACCGTAATGAGACGGTGTTGGGCATGATGGGCACCCCTGTCACCAAAAAGCTGTGGCAAGAGCGTCTGACCAAAAACAAAGATCGCTTGGCTCACTTGCCACTGCCAGAACTAACGACCAAGCCACCACAAACGACATCAGTGACCTACCCTTTCTCAAGTGACAGAATACTGCAAGAACAGGTTGGGAAACAATCCTGGGTGGCTGTGTGCACAACTGATCTGGACTTTGATCAGCTAAGACTGTGTCTGCAGTACCGCAACCCTTGGGATCAGGTGCGCGTGGGCAAACTACTTGAAGATCTTGACTCCTTGGCCGGCAACATTGCTTTTCAACACTGGTGAGACTGAGGTCATTGTGCTGACGTATTGTAATGCAAGTGCTGCAAAGCAGCGCATGATGACCCGACCCTGTTTGATGTAGTGATGATGATCGCACAGACACACAGCTGCCCTTGCTGGTCACTGCGTCTGTTGATGCCATACATCTGAGGCGTCGACTTGATCTGCACAAAGACCTTCAGGTGTCTGGGCAAGTTGTATGGACTGGCAAGTCAGCCATGGACATACGTATGCAGCTCACTCAGGTAACACCATAAAATCGTTTTGAATGTAATGGTTCAGTCAAAAGTAACTTTTGTTGGTGAGGACACTCGATGAAAAGACATTCTCAATGGAGTGACAATGCTATTGGTAACCAACCACTGTTCTGACTGCATTGGCACCTCTGAGCAAGGACAATTCGATACAAGGACATTTTCCTTGGTAAACAAAGCAAGCAATCCTATACGAAGAGAAGACATTGTATTGGAAAACATGGCAAGGAATGACATACCTTCTGCTTTTCCATGCCACTGTAGGGGATCATATTATTTGTTGATGGGCATTGGGGACAGGTCACTGGGTCTGCATTCACAGTTGAAGGACAACTGCATTTGGCATCATCAACGCTAGCTTCTGAATGCAAATAGGGTCACGCTGTCTTGCTCATGCTTGTCAAGCCATTCATTTCATTGTTACTGATTGCATGCAAGCAAGGACAGATGATCTCATGCAAGCCAAGCCATGATCGCATGGATCAGCATTGGCAGCACCCAGCTGTCTCCAGCAAGCTGCTGTCAAGTTGCAGACACTGCAGTCTCTGTGGCTCAGGAGGATGTGCATGACGAGCCTAGCTTAGTTGCGCTCTTTACCTTTGTGGCTCGCCACCCACAGACCAAGAAGGCAACAGAACTGAACAAGCTCAAACCTGAAACAGCTGAGGAGAACGTGGTGTTTGAGGAGCGTCAAATGGTTGCTGATGCACGTCGTGCGGCTCGGAATGCATCTGCGTATGAACAACATCAAGGTGTGCCGCCTTTCTACTGTACATGGTACCACAGTCAGCAAGAACATGCTGTCTTTGCAGACAGGACAAGACTTAGTACAGCCTGGCACATGCCAGCCTTTGCTTCATCCCCGCTGTTGTGAACTGAGCTTGTTGTTGCTTGCAATGACTGCAGATGCTTCACTCACACGCTGATACTCAAGCTGTGCATACCTGTTGGCACTTGGAGACGCCTCTATAAATTTGACTATCATGTCATCTGCTAGGCAGTCAGCAGAAGCAGAAGTGGGCAGAGAAGGTGCTGAGTGAAGCACGTGCCATGATTGACATGCCATCCCTGACATCTGAGGATGCCATGCTCATGCGTGACACAGCCATGCAGAACACCTTTGTCTGCCAGCCTCAGCAGCGCAACATTCATGGCAGAGTGTTCGGTGGCTTCATCATGAGGTATATAATACATGCTGGTGGTCTGACCATGCACTTCTGTTGCCTGCCATGTGACTGTTGCTGTCAGACCGTTGTAACACATGTGGCTGTCAAGCTGTTGTGACACATGTGGCGGTCAAGCTGCTGTCATGAAATTACTCACAGCAATGTCTTGCATCACAGAGGAGATGGTTTGTCCAGGAGGCTCAACACCATCAAAGCCTCTCAATAACGCTTTGCAATGCATGTGCCTGGCTGCCATATTCATCTGAGCCTCTTGCTGGTCTACTCAAGATGCACCAAAGCTGTAATCGGGCTCGACTAAATCAACAACATCTAGTCTGCACTCGCCGCGGGGAATGTTCAAGCCGTTTAGGCCTCATGCTCAGCATGTGTAATCAATTGCTCACCCATTTTTGTCAATGTCCTACTCAGAAATTTCCAAGCCATTTAGGCTTGCCTGCAACACTGTCTGCATGCCAGCACCTCTCAGCTCTCAGCTTGTATGATTTAAGACAAGGTTTCTTGCTGCCATTGCAGGCGGGCTTATGAGCTAGCCTTTGCCACAGCATACATGTTTGCCGGGCAGCGTCCAACATTCAAGGAAGTAGATGAAGTCACTTTTATGCGACCTGTTGATGTGGGCGACTTGCTGAAGTTCAGGAGCTGCATCATCCGCACTGAACCTTCTGCTGAGCCTGACAAGGTATGCTTCATGTATCTGACTGTCTTGTCATCTGCAAGCTTTGGCTCAGAGATAGACTATGAACATCAAACACAGCTTCAATGTGATTGTCTGTAGTCGATGTCATTGCAGCAAATAGGCTGCATATTGGAAAGCTGGCACTGCTTTGTTTGCATTGTGTGCTGCGCAACAAGCAGCATGAGCATGCTCTGATACATGCAAGTGTGCACAGAGCTGGTGTGGCAAAAAAGAGACAGAAGATGCAATCGCTGTATTGTGCAGGCAACTGTCTTTTCAGAGGTTGTGGCAAGTGTGACCCAGCCTGAGCGCGTGACCAGCAATGTGTCAAACAAGCTGACTTTTGTATTTGAGGTCAGCCAAAAGCATGTAGCGGACACTGATGCCTGCAAGGGTAGCACAGGTGTCTCTCCACGCAGAGTGAAACGAGTTCTGCCAGCCACTGAAGAGGAGGCGCAGAAGATCTATCAGTTTTACCCAAATTGATTCGCCAAAACAGCACCTCTTGAAGTTTGCTCGAGGTTGAAGAGCCTGGCTTTCTTGACTGGCTGAACACTTGTTGCAGACTTTCATTTGATTTTCTAGATATCGCTTGACCGGTGATTTGAGATTGGTCATCTGGAAGCAGACTCCCAAAACTGCAGATTTGGATAGCAATTTGAAGAACTACAGCCAATCAGACACTTTGCTCACGCTCTCTGGAAACCGACCTTGTCTTGAAAAGCGGGCAGGTTTTGATCGTTCAAAGTTTTCATGAGCGACAAGCAGAAACGTATGTTTCCCAATGAAATGTGTGGGCCTACCATAATGATCCAAGCAGAAAAGAATTATGAGAAGGAATGACTGACGCAACAATTGATAGAGGAAATGCTGCATGTCTTGCATGCAGCAACTCAAAATTTGATGCATGGCATCAGACACTGGACCAGAATCCTGAATCCTAATACTGAATACTAATGATTGCTTTGCCAACAAGTGGTCATTTGTCCATCTGCAACCGCAACAGCACATACTGCCGCAGATCATCCTTCATAGCAAACGTGAAGTCGAGGTGGCCAAAATCAAACTCCCTGTAGGTGACTTTGCACTTCGCTTTCTGCAGCATGTTGAAGTGCCTCAGCACATTCTCTTTGGCAATTATACCGTCAGACCTGCCTGCCATGATGTCAACTGGCATCTTCAGAACACCATAATTCTCTGCAATGTCAATAGGGGTATCTTGACCGTATGCAGCCCTGTTGGCTTCTTTATTTCTGTAGTTGAACATCCTGAACCGCCCAGTGCGCACCCACTGCAAAGACACATTTGAAGGTTTCAGCAGTATGCAATGTTGTGTGAGCCATTTGCACGGCAACAGTGCATCGCTTTACCCACACTGAACTTAGGCGACGTCTGACAGACCCATCCAAAGTGTTGGGTGTGCAGCTCAGTGCGCACCCGCTGCAAGCAGCCGTTACCAAGTTGCAGCACTTTGTTATCTGCAGACAGCTACATGCATGACTGTGCAGTGTTGAGACAGCTACATGCATGGCAGTGGCAACAGGACACAGCCTCACACAGGGAATAAGGCTCAAGCACACTTGTCACCTCATGACGAGGTAGCTGTATTCATATTCACGCAGACAGCCGGCCAAGATGATGAGCAAGCATAACCGCTTGCCCGCGACAATCAGCCAAATTCTAGTAGAAGCCCTGATGAAATAACACATTCTGGCACAGGTGCTAGGCATGTGTGGCTCAACTGATGTTGTGCCAACCCAGCTTGATCTCTAGACATTCAACCAGAGGAGAATTACATACCTGTGTAAGGTGCATGCCAGTGTGGAAGGAAATAGAAGGCATGGAGCGCGTGTTGTAGTGAGGCATGCGCATGGCCTGGTCCCATTCACTGCTGTCCCCATTCAGCAGAACCCTGATGCCTGCTCTGACTATCTCATTGATGGCAGGGATCTGCTGCATGTCCACTGTCAGCTTGAAGGTCACGTAGCGCAGCAGTGAGGAAGGGATGTAGCAGGCTGCTCCCACTCCTGGTCGTGTCCAATGCAGAGCCCACACTAGAGGGGGTAAAATCCACAAAAACGGAGTAGCAGCCTGCAACAGCATGACGTGTTCAGTGGCTGTACATGATGGCAGGGCTAGCGTACGGTCTATTTGCGGTTATAAAGGCTCGCTACCTGTGCGAGAGCGGTATTAGAGAGCTCAGCTGTGCCAGTCGCCCCTGAGATACACATGGTTGCCAAATTAAGCAAGTGTCTGACAGCAAGTTAGCTGTGTGCAGGTGGTGGATGCATATCAACAGTCCAAGAAGCAGAAGCACCAAACTTGTGAACCGGTAGTGGTAGCACCGGCTCAGCACTATGAGGAGCTACGGACGCCACACATGGAACTCTTGGACTTGCGTTCAAAGGCTGGTGCTTTTGTCAGGAGTGTCAAGTACATCTTTGACAGTGTCAAAGACAGTCCTTCGACACTCCTCACAAAGGCGCCAGCCTGGAACGCAATCCATGTGTGCCGTCCCTGGCTCCTCATTCTTGCTGAGGCGGTGCTACCACTACCGGTTCGCAATTTTGGTGCTTCTGCTACTTGGACTGTCAATATGCAGCCACCACCTGTCGCCTGTTTACTGTGAGCTTGAAGGTCACATAGCGCAGCAGCTGGGAAGGGATATGGCAGGCTGCGCCTGCGCCTTGCCGTGTCTCACAAAGAGCCAACATTAGAGGGGGGATGAAACAAAGGAAAGCTGTGGCAGCCTGAAGCAGCAATCAAATGTGCTCAGTCATTGTGACATTGTGCAGGAGGGATGAAGGGATGCAGCAGGCTGCGCCTACGCCTGGCTGTGTCCAATGGGCCAGAACCAGAGGGGCCAGAATCCACAGGAATGGTGTTGCAGCCTAGGATCACATGCTGACTGCAGTTTTCAACATCTAGCATCATGCAAAATGTATCATGCTTTGCTCCAGTGGCACCTTCTCCTATCTTGCAAGCTGATGACATTGCACATCAAAGATTGCTCCCTGCAAAGTGAGCTTGCCATGTTGCACATGCTCACAGGCTGCATGGTGTAGAAGTGCTTTGTGAGCAGCAGTGGCTATCCTGGCGTACTTCCGTCGGAAGCCAGCAGGGGTTAGCAGGATGAGGCAGGTGAAGTTGGACGCACAACAGGCAATGCATGCCCAGACTTCAAACACGTGCTAGGTCATGCGCTAAGAGTCCAGAGCATACAACGCCAAGTCCCAAAGGTCCAGGATGCAAAGCAGTGCCTCAGTACAGAGTGTATGAAGCAGTGCGCACCCTAGGATAGTTCTGCTGGAAGCCAGCAGGGGTAAGCAGGATGAGGCGGGTGAGGTGGGAGGGTCGCCCCTGCATGCCCCGCCTCACTGCATACATAAGCAGGGATGCCCCTCCCAGGCTGTGCGCAACTGCCCTCAGCCTGTAGGGCGCCTCATCCTGCTTGCCCCTGCCTGTGCCAGTCTGTTGCTGCTGTTCCCCCGCCCTGCATGCCCAGTAAGCCCTCAGAACAATGATCGTCAGGCGCATCAAGTGCGCAAACTTGCACACAGATGCAGCGACTGTAATGGTAACAGGCTTCCTGCTGTGAAATTTAAAGCGTTTGCAGCTTGCAGAAAGCGGCCATGCTGTTGGGATGCAAGGTACGTGTGTCACGTGGTGACAATTTCAGTGGCAGCTTCTTGACTGCACTAGCTTATTCAGAGTTACTCTGAGTTTATCGGGTTTATCTGCTCATTGAGCAGATCTTTATGCAAATTAGCATACTTCTTCTTTCTCATATTTGCAGTGCAATCTGCGCTTGACACTTTGACGGTGTTCTATTCAACGCCACCCTACTGGAATCAAAATCTCTCAAACGTCACAATGTATCAGCAAGTTAGCAAGCAGGCAAGCTGAAGGCAGGCTGTAACAGCCAGGTGCAGATGCAGTCCGCTTAGAGGGCAAGTTCAGATGCAGTCTGCATGGTGTGGAAGGGCCTGGTAGGTACCTGTCCTGTTCTTCAGCAACATCATCGCCATCTGTTTGCTCCTCCTCTATCCTGTCCTGCTGCAATGGTGTACCGTGGTTGGCATGCTCAGCACCAAAGCCTGCATCTCCTTGATTCCTTCTTGTGCTGGCAACTGCAGGACACAGGAACTGTAAGATAAGCTGATTCCCACAGCAGGAATTGAGCAGTTGTAAGACCAGCCTAACACTGCTGACAATTGCATTTCAGGCTCTATCTTTCAAGACTTTGACCCTGAGCAACCAAGATAAATGCTGACGATTGCATTTCAGGCTCTATCATTCAAGACTTTGTCCCTGAGCAACCAAGATAGGAGTACATCACTTGTTTGCAGCCAAGCCTTTACCTTGCACATTAATTCGTGAGCAAGGCATAGCTACTGTGAACTTCCCAGCTGCCTCGCCTTATGTTAGTGTGGCAGAAATCTTGGCTGGGTAATGGTGTGTCATTGTGCACATGATGACAGCCAGAGGGCCACTTGCAGGAAGGCAGACTCCAGGTGCATACCGAAGTGATCAATGGCAGTGAAGTCATCTAGGTATAATCATGTTTGTTGATGTCCCGTGACGTAAATGGCGAACGATCTACGCCTCAGCAAATGTGTCGAGTCGAATTAAATAGATCTGAAGACGTCTGCAATGGAGGTTGTTCTGAACTGCGCTGCGCTATCTGCCGAGGTGCTGCTGTCATATGATTATGTTTCATGTATTGGTGATCAAGATCTTGACAATCAAGAGCCCCTTACAAGGCAGCATACTGAGGATCAATGCACAACTGACCTGTAAAGCCCTGTTGAGGAGGGCGCTCCTGACCATCAAGGGAGGCCTTATCAGGCGCCAGCTCCAGCAGAGTTTCCGCTGAAGACCAGTCCATCCTCTCCTGACTCACGCTAGACCTCAGGCTGCCCCTGCTCCTGCTACGCTTCTGGTGCAAGCCAGAGTGCCTCACGCGTGGGCTACTGCATGGGCTAGCCTTGTGATCAGCACTCCTGAAGCGTTGGGAATGTGACTGACCACTCTGATCAGCGCTCCCAGATTGATGCAAGTGTGACTGACCACTGTGACTAAGCCTTCCAGGACCCCAGCTGCTCAAGAAGGTGGGTGAGTCAGAGGGCGCTGAGCTGGACAGGGCAGGGCCACTGTGTGCCGGGACTGCTTCAGAGCTGCTGGGGTGAGGCTGGGGGTGGGGGTCATCAGGGGGGGTGGGCGACCCTGTTGACCTGCTGACAAAAGGAGACTGCAGCAGCTGTTGGGCAGAAGGCTGCTGATGCTGCTGTGCTGAGTCAGACATGCCTACTGCCTGCTGCTTATGACTGTTGCCATTGCTGTCAGTCATGCCTGCTGGTTGCTGCTGATGACTGTTGCCATTGCTGTCAGCATCAGCATGAGACATGCCTGCTGCCTGCTGCTGATGACTGTTGCCATTGCTGTCAGCATCAGCATGAGACATGCCTGCTGCCTGCTGCTTATGACTGTTGCCATTGCTGTCAGCAGCAAAATCAGACCTGCCTGATGCCTGCTGCTTGTGGCTGTTGCCATTGCTGTCAGACATGCCCGATGCGTGGTGCTTTTGGCTGTTGCCATTGCTGTCAGCAGCAATTTGGGCAGCCTGGGGCGCAGGAGGCGAGGCTTGCTGTGGAGAGGCAGACTCAGGACTGCTGAGATGACTCCTGCAAATATAGTCACAGGACTTCATGCTTCTGCAGTGACGAAGGGGAGTTTGAACATGCTTCGGCAATCATGCAGGCGCATTTCAACATGCTTCTGCTACATTGGAGGTGCTGCTGAAAGCGCTTGTTGGGTCAATCAACGTGTGGCGTGTGCCAGGCGTTGCATCCAAGACAGCAATGCCACCTTGTGTGAATGCAGACTTGTCAGCATGAAATGCCATAGCCCACTTGCTGACTGACCCAACAGGCACCAGCAAGCGTCCTGCCAGGGTAACAAACCAAAGCTTCTCAGGGCTGAACACAGCGACCTTCATGCCTTCTATTTTGGTTCATGTTTATTTGGACAGGTCCTGGTACTTATGTACAAACTCAGACTTATATAACTTAAACTTATATACTTAAACATTTACATATAAACTTATGATGCTCCTGTTGCATGTGACACACCATGTATGCCTTGTTTAGTAGGTTTTCCTTGCTTTCCTTTCCTTTCTTTTCTTTCCTTTTGTTTGATTTCTTACCTTGGAGACACAAAAGTCTCTCCTTCATCAAAGTCTTCTACCCCACGTGCATTAGTCTCTGTCTGTGCAGCATGAGCATGCAGATTGATGCTGGTGGCATCTCTTGCAGCTGCACTGTCAGCCTTGTTGCGACCTAACAAGGAAGAAAGCCCTGACCTTGGCTTTACATAGGTGCCCACATCAGCCTGCAAAGTCAGCAATGTAGTATTTATAGCTTGAAAAGGCAATCAAGGGCTTTGCATGCCCATATTTGCATGCGTTGAGACAGGTCCAGGTGTTGACTTCACGAAAACATTGTGCTGTCAGTAAAGCTGCCAAAACACAACTCCCATACTGTGCAAACAGGCAAATCAGAATGTTGGTCTGACAACAAAAGCCCAAAAGCAGCTGGGTACTGCACGCAGACCTTGCCCTATCCACAGATGCTTTGCTGGCACGTGCATGCAAAATGAAGCAAACCATGGCTGAATTACACAACAATGACCAAAGAGCATTGCTCACCTGGGGTGCCGCATTATCTGCAGGCTGAGTTTGCTTTGTCTCATTGTCTCCCTCATGCGCTTGCTCAACAACAGTTGAGGGCTGCTTGCTGAAAGGCCGAGCCGCATGTGATGACTCTGGCACTCCACTTGCATTCCTTTCATCAAGTGCAGTGTCGCTGTGTGACTTGCGCACCCTGCATATCCAGAAATCGTTGTCTCAGGAATGGGCCACTGTAAGTCATAACTTCACACTTTACGTTAACTTCATGTAGAGGCATCACATTTGTGATATGCTGAAAGACATGCGCAATGCAGCCCTGCACAACTTTACACCACAGCATCACATTAACTGAAAAGTCATCATAACAGATTATGCACCAAGCTTGACATGAATGACATACAGCCACTTGAGCATGAGCATGCATAGCAGGCAGGTGCTAAAGCAGACTCTCACTTGTATCTTGGCCTCCTGACTTGTGCTTGAGGCTCCTCCTCAGGCTGTTTTGGTTTCTTGTCAGACTCCTTCAGCTCCGCACGCTTGATGGCATCAATGTGGTCTAGCTGTGCTGCCATGTCCTTTTCGCCAAGCTCATTCACAGTGAAGTACCAATAGGCTGCACCCATCATGTCTTTTCCTGCACCATGCAATTCAACTCTGCTATAATATCAGTATTCCAGCCACACTTTGTAGCAAGACACACAGGCATCAATTGCGGCTTGTCGATCTCAAGACTGAAAGAAATTGCAGGAGATCAGGACAAATTCAGATCACACAAAGCGTGTACAAACTTGCAACAACATCTGCTGCTTGAATACAAACTGATTGCATGTGACTTCATGAACACTGCTTCTGAAGGGTGTGGTGCAGCCGAAGAAATGCCAGACTTACTTCTATGCTTGCGTGGAGGATTGGCACGAGAGTTGCCCAACCACACATCAAAGCCGTGGTCAAATGCTGCAAAGGCCTGGGAGCCTGTTGCGCCATTGGCGACCCACCCCATGGAAGTGTCCAGGATCCCGTGCATGAAGAACACTACATCCCGCGCCCCTGTGCCAGACACAGGTATATAAGCGAGCTGACAAGTAGGCATTGACGTAGGCAATCATTTATGACATGCAGAAGTCCCTGCTGCAATCAAGCAGCATTCAAACACTCACTGCTACAAGACATACACAGTGACTGCTTCCTTGGCACAGTGCCAGGTCAAATCACCACGACCAATACCTATGCCAACCATGAACAAAATGCTGAAAGATCTGCGAGGAGTGTGTAGCATGCACAGACATGCACAACCATAAAGAGAGGTGAGGAAGGCACCATGACGAGGCAAGCGCTCCATGAGTAACACATAGCCATCTTCTGTAGTGACCTCATGCCGCTCTAAGGGGTAGCCAGTAGCCTTGATGATTTCTGCAGCTGTCCAACTGTGCGAGGAGTCTGCCTCGGTGAAGGGCTTGCCCCTTGGTGCTTGGCGTTTGTGCCGCAGCCGCTCTGGGCTTGATATGTCATCCTGTGCACCGATGCTTGTCAAGATTGATGACGACCTTTAACCCTATCTCTTGAACTACAACCATGGTTCAAGTGCTTTGATCTTGTGACAGCTTCATTGCAATGCTGCGTGTGAAGGGTCAATCTAAGAATTTGGAATGCTCCCTGGCAACAGTAAGGTTGAACATTTGACCAAGACCAATTTTGACCTGCAAATGTGCAGGTAATGCAGTTTTGAGACCCACCTCACTATCTCCCATCCAGCCTGATCTCCTGCCATCAATGCCAAAAGGCGAGAAGTTCTGCTTCTCTGGCATGAACAGCGCCTTTCTGACCAGCCAGCGCACAGCATCAAAGACATCTGTTGTTACCAGTTCTGCCCCAAGTCTCCAATCATCAAGAAAGCCGCGTTTTACTTTCTCTTGTACAGCCCATCCTGCAGTTTCAATAAGGGTCAGTCATTGATACCAAGCAGTGCTACTATAGCAGCACTGGCGCAGCAGTCAGGCCTGCATGTAAAGTACTTGATTTGAGACCGAAACACAAAGTGTTTTGAACTGCGTCTATGAACTACCAAAGAAGACTTGATGCGCAAGGCTGAGTTGTAGTGATGGCAGCCTACACTGCTGTTTCTGACTGCATGCAAGCTTGTTGCAGTGAAGGGTAGCTTGCATGCATCAGGTCTGCATGACTAGGGTGCCTTGCAGATAGGCTTCAGCTGACAGCTGCTAAGCATGCCCACCTGCGGGTTTGTCAAACAGCTCGCTGCCATTCTGCCTTTTGACCTTCTTGTGAGCTGGAATGCGCTTCTCTTGCTTGATTGGACGCTTTCTCTGGCCCTTACTGATCTGAGCATTCTTGAGCTTGCCAGCATCTGATTGAGAGCCTGCTCTTCCAAGGTTCGATGTGAACAGCTGTGACAGGCGCTGCTTGAAAGTGGTCCGAGGACGAGTTGGCTGTGCAGGAGCTCGTTGACCTGCAGACCAGATGTGACTACTGGTGATAGATGCTGCAGGTTGCTGTGCAGGTTTCCTAAGTCCCAAATTTGTCCAAGTCCCAAGTGCCCAAGTCTGGAGTGTGTCCAAGTTCAGCCGCCCAAGTTGAAAGTGTGTCCAAGGTCAAGTGCGCAAATCCAAGTGTGCCCAAGTCAAGTGTGCCCAAGTTCAATTGCCCAAGTTCAGTCACCAGGAGTACAGTGCCGGCAATACTTGCAGCTGCTGTAACCTTACCGGGTGACTCTTCTTGCCTGCTGCGTCCAACAGTACCGCCTCTGACAGACCTGTCACGTTCAATGATGGCATTGAAGGTACTCTGACGCCCCTCCTCCCACCAAGCTTTCCAAGCGGACGGTTTTTGAGTAGAGGTTTTGACACTGGTGTAACCGGGAAACCAGCTGAAGATGGCGTTGAGAATGTAGTTCACAATGCGTATCATTTGCGCAAACAATTCTCTGATGACGGACTTCACAGACTCTTCCCAAGTGCCCAGCACTGTCTCCAACCACCATTCCGCGATTGGGTGAACGAATTGAGTCTGGAACCAGTTGACCCCGACCAGGCAATACCAGACCACAACTCCTGCAGCTTCGTTCAAGCCCAGCATGGCGCTCCTATGTCGAGTTGCGGGGGTTTGAGCCGATCGATACCCATTCGCTGCTCACAACCTGACTCAGCCTGTGCTCCTGGACAGCTTCCTACGTGACTTCTCACATGCTTGCACACACGCACAGCACCAAACCTGCGATTGGACTCAAGCGAGTGGCGCGTCGGTGCTCGACCAGTGCAAGCAAAGGGATCATTCGAGCGCGCATTTGAGCGAGCCGCTTTGAGTCTGGCCCCGCTTTCGATCGCTGCTTGGACGTCTTGCGGTTCAACATGGCTGAAGGTCGCCGCGGTGAGGAGCAGGCGGCAATGCTTCGAGACAGTGTCGTTGCTCTACAGGTTAGTAGCTCTCACATTCATCTTGCAGAGTTGCATGTGTTGTTCGCTCGCAGACTCGGCTGATCTACCGATCCTGATGCAGGATCAGGTGAACAACCTCGACACCGAGGCCGTTAAACAGCACATTCAAGAGGCACGTCAAGTCTCTGAGCGGTCATGTATGTGGCGAGGCTTTTCCGCACGAGCTTAGCACCCGAATGTGCTGTGTTCCTGCAGCTACAACAGCAAATAGACAAGCTGAATGCAAATCTTGGAAGTAGCCCTGCGAGTCAGCCCTGCGGCCAACAGGTCTGCAGTCAAGAATGCTATGAGCTTTGGCAAAAGCGCTATGTGTGTGCTTGAAGAACAATTGCCTCATGAACACTGGCAGCAACGGAAAGTGTTATATGTATGCCTCAAAGGCGCTTGCCTCATTCACGCAGGCAGCAAGGGGAAAGATTCAGAAGATGAGTGGGGAAGTGGTGGACAGCAACCCATACAGCCGTCTCATGGCCTTGCAGCGCATGGGCATTGTCCAGGACTATGAAAGAATCAGGGACCAAACAATTGCCATCATTGGCATAGGGGGCGTCGGCAGCGTAGCAGCTGAGATGTTGACTCGCTGTGGGGTTGGCAGGCTGCTGATGTATGACTACGACAAGGTCAATAGCTGGTCAGCAACTGTCATATGTAGCAGTTTAGGCCAAATTCAGATCACAATCTCATGTCTGCAAGTGCTTCTTGGGCATCATCAGGCTGCTTAAACAGCAAGGGCTGTTGAGTGAATGAAACAACGTGATTGTGCCTGGGAGTTCACTGCCCTCGTACACAACTGGCAGGGTTGCCGAACTTCGTTGTCAATGACGGACGATGATGCTGATGACAAAATGATCATTGTCTCATGATGAGGCAGCTGCTGAAACTGTCTTTTGCTGCAGGTAGAGCTGGCAAACATGAACAGACTCTTCTTCAGACCAGAGCAGTCAGGCCTGACCAAAACAGATGCTGCAGCTCAGACTCTCAGTGGCATCAACCCTGATGTCCAACTGGAAAGTTACACCATGAACATCACCACAATCAACGGCTATGAAGCTTTCAAGTCTAGCATCTGTGGTGAGGATGGCAAGTCCAGGGTTGACCTGGTCCTGTCATGCGTGGACAACTATGAAGCCAGGATGACAGTCAACCAGGCATGTAACACATTGTCATGTGCAGATTGACTCAGTCATATGCCGCATACATTCTCGTGTTGGCCTGCTCTGCTGGTGCGCATCAGAGCAGGCCTCTACGTTATGATGTTCCTTCGTGCAAAGCATTGCATACTGCGCCTGCTCCAAGTTTGCAAAACCTGTTTCGAAAAGCAGGAGCATTGCACACGCTGATGTTGCAGACATCCTGTGCTTTATCACTCTGGCTGATCCCCTGTTGGATTCGTATGACAGTAGACATACCCACTATGCATAACCAAAGTGAACGCGTGTGTTATGCAGGTCTGCCTGGAATTAGAGCAAACCTGGATGGAGTCAGGGGTCTCAGAGGATGCAGTTTCAGGTCACATCCAGGTCATCATTCCTGGGGAAACAGCCTGCTTTGCGTGTGTGCCTCCCCTGGTAGTGGCGTCTGGCATTGATGAGCGCACCCTCAAAAGGGAAGGAGTCTGCGCTGCCAGCTTGCCAACTACCATGGGCATTGTGGCAGGCCTGCTTGTGCAGAATACTCTCAAATACCTGCTCCACTTTGGACAGGTAAGAGGGTTTTGGACATGCACCATGTCTTATGCAGAACATCATTAAGTACCTGCTTCACTTTGGACAAATGAGCAGGCCTTCAACATGTGCATATGTTTGATTCGTTATGCTTGAAGTTGTGCTAAGGATAAGAACATATGGCATTTCTGCATCAGACCAAAATTATGACAAAACCACACATGCAAAGCATGTCAGTTGGCATGTCTCATCAGCACTAGCTGCATTGTTGTTGTGAGTTGCATCTGCCTGCCACATGGGATTCATACATTTCTAGCAACAGCTGTTGATGGTGCCAATCCCTGATGACACTGCCATGCAGGTCACAAGGTATCTGGGCTATTCATCACTCAAGGACTTCTTCCCCACAATGGACATCAAGCCCAACCCAGGCTGCTCTCACGCTCTGTGTGGCAAAAGGCAGCAGCAGTATCAGCAGCGGCAGGCTTCACCAGAAGCTCAAGCACAGAAGCAAGCCGCAGCACAGGCTGCTGCTGCTCAAGAGCAACAAGCTGCAACCCACACTGACAATGAGTGGGGCATTAAGGTTTTGCCTGAATCTGCCAATGCTGCAGCACAGCAGCAAGATGCAGACACAGGCAGCGCAAATCAGCAGCAGCAAGCTAAAGGCAACAGATATGACCATACTCTTCCAGAGGGTCTGTCATTCTCTGTGCCGGTAGGATTCAGCTCACACATATGCCTATTGGTACTGTCTTTTTGCAGCTTGACACACATAAGCATCTTCACGCTGTCTCTTGAAAGTTTAACACAGATAGACCTCTTGTTGCTGTCCTTTCGCAACCCAAGTTGTCAAGCGTTCATCATCATGCATGACTCGTGCAATCTGAAGTGTCCAATATAGGATGGATGCATTGCATACATGCTGCCATTTTTGGTCCACACTGTTCTGTCCAAACAGACCGCATGTTGCAACTAGATAGAATGCGTGACATTCGCTGGCCTGCTGTGGTGCAGGTCGGCAGAGACAACTCACAGCAGAATAAGACTCAGCATGATCCAAACCATGATGGCGTTACAGTAGAAGATCTGATGTCACAGCTCAATGCTCTGTAGCCTCATACAGCCTTGTCAATCTGATGTAATACCATATTTGGATTGAGAGGCATGGTCATCACTAGCATCCATAGGTCCTTGCACGGGTTCAATCAACAGCACGCCATGACTTCAGCCGCATACTGTCTCAGGTTCACAAGCAAATCAGTTCCTGATTATAGCTGTTTCAGAGTAAAGTCTGCCAATTTACAGCAGGCGTTTTGACCCATCATCACAAATCGGACTCATCATTTCCAAATCTGTTTTATTCCCTTTCATGCAAGCCACAGGCATGCCGAGCTAGAGAAAAGACACCGCAGTGCCACCCATCTTCCAGACGCAGTGCCCTAGTGTATTGCAGATAGCTTGATGTGTTCATCCATCTGTCAGTATGCTGAGCAAGCCAGCACAAGTTGTCTGTTGCAAGTGCATACATTGCTAGCCGTACAACAGCAGCTACAAGGGTCTTGCATGAAAGCGCACACGTACAGCAGCAGCTGCATAAAGCTAAGAAACAGCCGCAACAATTTTAGGTTGCGCATGCCTCAGGCCACCACTGCGCTGGCAATCAAACTAGTGGTGGCCTGACGACATGCATTTGCTGAGCCCACAAAGGCAAAACCAAATCGAACAAGCCATTTGGAACATGCAAGGTCTTGGCTCCAGCTGCTACAGTACACCAGTCATGACAGGTCAAGCCTTTGTGCGCTTGTCTTGCTCCTCAATTAGGTTGATAAACCGCTGTATCTTGACCAGAGCACTTGATTTGCTCCTTGGGCAGACTTTTCTGGCGGCTTGCAGGTGCTGCATTGCTTGTTGCAAATCACCCCTGAACAGCAGCATAGACACTGACATTTTCATGGGAGACTCACAGAACTTTTAGGCACAGAGAAGGATGCATTCATGTTTGCAGTGTTAGCATGTTACCTGAGTGTTGCACTACGCTATGCAAATCACCCCGGAACTTCCGAGTACTGAGATACGTGTATGCATGCCAGCTGTGATGACGCATACATGCTGCAAGTACTTTTGTGTTGTTGAGCTAGCATAGCACACATGAACAAACCCATAGGAGCTTCACCTGTTGAGTGCATCCAGCCCATTCTGAAAGTCTTGGTCAGCTTGCTTCATGCTGTCTTCCTCAGTGTCTCTATCTACTTCAGTGGACTTTCTGGGCTGGTTGCCTGAGCCTGCAGCCTCTTGTATGTGACTATTAGGAGGCAGAGATTGACTCACACCATTGAGTGCTGCTGACGCTGCTGATGCTGGTGTTGGTGCTGTCTTAGCAGGCCCAGTCATCTGCTGGCAACGGCCCAAAAGCAAGATGATCCTTGCTTGTGCTTGTGGCTTGTTTGCTGGGCATGCAACTTGGGCTACCTTGAGCAAGTTGACAGCTGCAGCAACATTGCCACGCTCAAGAGCTTGCAAGGCCTCTGCAAAAGCTTCCTCAGCCACTCTGGCTTTCTGCCCATGGGTTCCTGCCTGTGAGAGGCCTTCAGCTATTTGTAACGACTCCAGCTTCAGCAGCAGTTGCTCTGCTGTGTCATGGTTGCCGCTGAACCCTGCTGTGACTGCAGCTGGCTGATTTGAGTTCTGCTCTGCAAACTGCATGCCAGGAGGTGGAGTGCCTAATGGGCTTCCCTTGGGCTCTGACAGAGCATCCTGCTGACTTGCTGATTCTGAAAGTGCTGGGCTAGGGCCGTCAGGGGCATTTGCGTGCTTGTCTAGGGGGCTGTTTGTAGGCTGTAGGACGTTGTCGTCCTCAGCGACTTTGACGAGCCCACAGTAGCCTGCAGTGTGCGCCTTATTGACCTTCCATGCAACAGCAGCATTGGAAGGTTTATGTGACGTGCAGCTCACCGTCCCAAGGGGTCTCTTGCAACGCTTTGCGGTATTCATCTTTCAGCACTTGCAGCTCGGCAGCTTGCATGAGAGTATCAGGCTCAAAAAGAGAGCCACGCGTGCTGCCATTGCTGGTCATTTCGAACAACTGGTATTGCAAAAGGGAAACAAATAATCAGGTCTACGTATTGCGCGCCGATCAAAGCGGATGTGCGCAATTTTGAGTCGAGTCGTGTATGTTTGTCGGTTGCAAGCTCGCACAGGCCAAATTTGTCAACTCAGCTGTCAACACAAATTCTTCGAAGTCGTAACAGTGATCAGCGATGGTCAAACCTCAGTCGAAAGTTGCGCACGCTGGACAGCGCACATCGCAGACATCGTCGTGCAAGTGGCTCAGTTGCCTGTCGACGCTTGAGCCTGCCAAGAGACTTGCGCAGCCTCAGTCGCGAGATACTGTGATCTGCCTACACAAATACTAGGTCTTGGCAGCACCTGAAACTCTGCAGTCCGCAACGTCGCTTCAGCGCGTCACTTATGCGGTCTGCAAAGGCGTCGCATCGTTTGCTCATCTAGCTGTTGCATGCAAGCTCTGCAGTCCATCAAGGTTCATGCAAGCGACAGTGCAAACGAAGACGACAGTCCCTTGGCCACTGGAAGGACTCTGTTGAGACCCAAGGAGGATAGCTTGCCCTTGGACACAGCTGCGCCAACCAAGAAGTGGAGCAGCAAAGTAGAGATCCCAATAGGTATGCAAGGTCGAGTGCGGCGTTGACTAAACTGCCCAAGGTCACTTGCAGGATTGAACAAAATGTTCAATGCATGTGACAGTAGGCTTTCCATGCAGGCTTGGCTGTGTACATTCTGATACTTGCTGTTACAGCTTTCTCCTGCGGGTAGGCATCGATTGACTTTGGACAGCCAGTCACAGCTGTCTAGCTGAACGGCCCTACTGCTGCATTGCTGCTGACACATTCTTGATCTTACAGTATCAGAGGGCTACCATGGTGGTATCAACTGCTGGCAGTATGCATGCTCACTCTGACGCTAAGTCTGCAGTGGGTCTTGCACCAAATGGACCCCGGAGTGATTCTGCCTCAGCCGCACAAAGGTACTTGATCAGCTGCAGGATGCAAAACAATTGTTCAACATCAAGAGCAGCAGCAGCTAAATGCGCCTCAATGCTGCTATAACAGCAGCCCCGCAAAGTCACGTGCACCTCAGTATTGATACTGTTGTCTGCACCCAGCACGTTACAACGCAAAGCTATGTGCATCCCAATGTTGATACTGCTGTCTGCACCCAGCACGTTACAACGCAAAGCTATGTGCTTCACGTCGATTGGTACTGCTGTCTGCGCTCAATATGTCGAGGTGCAAAGCTGCACACACAGTGATTGGTACTGCTGTGTGGACCAGCATGCCACAGTGCAAAGCTGTGTACCCACAAACATGACAGTGGTTGATACTGCTGTCTGCGCTCAGCACGCCACAGGACAAAGCTTTGTACAAATGAGGAAGTGGTGCTGTTGCCTGTTCTCAGCATATTGTGAAGTGCAGATCCAATCATTGATGCTTTGGACAATGAGGGAGCAGAACTGCCTGACCGGCTGGCCTATGAAAAGGACTACAAGGTACATGCTGCACTTGACTGATCTGTTTTGCATTTGCATAGCCCTGGAAGCGCACTATGTGGCTTCTTGTGTGCTGGACTTCTGCATATGGAATTGTAATCACACTGATGGTGGCAATCATGCTTGAGACATGATCGTGGGTATATTCGAATGATTGCTGTTGTGCACATGGTTGGCCCTAGGTCATTGACCTGTGAAGTCAGTCACCCAATTGGGTTCATTACCTCCTGTATGCGGATTTCTGAGCGCATTGTCGGTAGCTCAAGGGGTATCAAGCGGTGACTGGAATGCATTGCCGTTCCTCAGACTGGTTCGGTGATAATGCACAACACTGGATGTAGGGCCAATGGATGCACCGCACAAGTAAGGGGTATGAGAAGTATTGCAGCAGCTGCAATATTTGGCGTCCACCACGCGCACATCACTGCAGCGTCTGTGGCTACTGCATGGTAAGTCAGCACAACCACTTTAATTGAACATGCATGACATCATTGAATACGCCTGACACTTTCATGAGCAACATCTTTGAAGTAAGTGAGCTCGCGTACTTGCATTGAATACGCCCGACACTCTTCATTGCAGCAGCATTGATGTACCTCCATGCAAACATTTCATTGATTATGCCTTACTTCATTGAACATGCCTGACGTTGTCACTAGCAACATCATCATGATAAGTCAGCACAAGCATTTTCATCAGACATGCCTGACATCAGCGTATATGCCCAATACTCACACTGGCAATGCAACTACGGTAAGTTGCGTGCTGCCATACTGCTGCGCTTCAGCTTGAAAGCAAGCCATCAAGACCACATCTACAGGCATACGCTGTTTAGTGCATGTTGACATGCTTGTACCTGTGTATACTCCACATGCTATGCTGTACTACTCTCCTGTCAGAGGCTGTAGCAAGGGTGTATGCGCTGTGAAAATCAAATCAGCTGCTCACTGCTCAGATTGCGGCTGGCACACATGGCTCAGGTTGCCCGCATTCAACAGTTGATCAACACAAGTCAGCCTACACAAGTGGCAAAATAGGACTTGTGCCACCAAGACCTAGCACTTATTCTAGAACATTTCATGGGCCACTGTTATCATACTTGCCTTGTTGGAGCGCTTTTGTATGGCAATGCAGGAGAGGTTTGATCACCACTGTGATGTGGTTGGCACATGCATAGCGCAGAACAACCACCGCTTCTTTGTTGCTTTCCTTGTGGTTGGGCAACTGGCAACAGCAACTGCAGCAGCAGGCACGTCTTGGAGGCTGCATCGCTTGGGCTTTCCATTGTAAGCTTTCTTGTTTCAAGGTTGTCCTAGATAATGTTAGCTGGTACTCAAGTGGCAACACCATCGTCTCTTACGTGATCCGTGTACGATTGCACGAGAAACCACGCCCGAGCTGTGCAATAGACACAAACAAACGAGGTCAAAGCAAACGAAATACTATGAGCGCGCATGTGAGACTGCCCAACAACAACACAAAAGTGGCAGCACATGACAAGGCAGCACATTACAAGGCAAGGCAGGGCGTCATGTGATGCATCAGACTTGCTGAGTGTAGAAGCTTATCAGACAGCGATACATATACATGTTCATCAGCTGTTGTCAGCTTTTGATCTTTGGGATCAATGATGTGGGTTGCTCCATGCAAGGATGCTTTCAACAGTGGACACCAAACAAGCAGTCACTCAAATCAGCAAGATCATTCCCAAGCATTTTGTTCCCAAGCAACAGCTGTCAACTCTGCCACCAGCATGCATAAGCAGCGCATATTGACAGCACTGTAAAGCAGCTTATTGTTGACTTGAACTGTGTGTTGCAGGCACATTTCCTGGCATCGTGCAGAGACATACTTTCTGCTTTTGTTTGACATTGTCTACTGCGCCACAGTGCTGATGCTCTTCTTCGGCTGGTTTCAGCTGTGCTGGATTGTGTGCGGTAAGTGCCTCACGCTTGTCATCATGACTATGTCCAAGGCATCATGCATCACACTGTAGCCTTCATTATGCACACTACACATTGTACAAGTAGCTTGTACTGTGTTTTCTGTTTACATTGAATGCTGTGATTACCAACAAAAGTGTTCCTTAAATTAAGTTGTTTGTACTCAGAGGCACTACTGCAGTTAGAAAGCAGTGCTTGGGTTGCAGTTGCATGATTTATACATCAAGAATGTCGTTATACAAAACCAAGCATCCTTGTGAGGAGACATTACTGTATCAGCTTCAGCAGTGATTTGGGGTTGCCTCAGTGCGCAGAGGTGCTCTGTGTGATGCATGACTGCACAGACTTTTTGTGTCTGGTCCTCTTCTTTCTCACCATTGACTGATTTGCAGATGTTACGACCAAGGATCTGCTGACCAGCAACACATTCACTGATGACCCCCCTTGCTGTGGCCGCCGCACTCCCATGAATCTGGTGCGCAGCTGGGCCATTGTGTGCTGTGGGCCAATCAGAAATAAACGCTGGGCTGAAAAGCAAACAGAGTGGGGCATGAGCAGTATGATGTTTTCACAATCAGGAGGACGAGATGTTTAAATGCATGGTGAGCCAAGCCAGACTGAGAAAAAGGAGAAGAGTCCATGTCGTTAGGCATCACAATGGGAGCCTCTGTGTCCATTGTTTTTCTGTTTCTTTTTCTTGTTTCCTCTGTCCATAGAGGCAGCCCAGGAAGCCAGACTGCCAATGCAGCTGTCACTGCCAAAGCAGCATTTGTTCAGATTATGCAAGCATCTGGCTGCATCTGCCATCAGTGTCAGGCAATGCAGCTCTAGTCTCGTCAAGATGCATTGCGCTGAGCCTTGTTTTGATTGTAAATTGTGTGTATTCAAACTGTCCACTATATAGATCTTCTTCCCTACGGGAGAGTAAGGCTTACCGCGTGTTAGGAGGCAATGCTGTGGCTCATTTGCTTGGTTATCATCAAACAAGCGACTGTCTGCAGCAATGATAGAATACATAGAATGAATTCCAAGCTCAAATGCTATTTTAGTACCTTGCTGAATGCATGCCGCAAGAAGATCAGGCATCCTAGTGATTTGAAAAGAAAAGTTCTGTAGACATGCAGCAAACACCCAGAATGTGCAGCATTTTTTAAAGGTAATCACTTCCTTTCAGCAAAAGCAAGACTAGCAGCAACAGTCCAGAAGATGGCAGCAACAATTACGACAGCAGCAAGCGTCGAATTGCGACTTGTCATGAGTTATATCACAAAGTGGACAGGTGCTGTGGGTTGACGAGATGAGCTATGGACGTTGCTGCGTGAATGCTTTGGGAATGACCTGTCTGCATGACAGCGTGACAAATCCAAGGCAAGAGATCTACAGCGCAAGAGACGTTCAAAACTCAAGATAGCTACTTACATGAAATTGAAGCCAATCAGGAATATGTCTACCATACGTTTTCTGTACGTATTTGGCACGCATGCAAGTATCATGAAGCCTAACAACACTGTTCAAAAAGGTTTTCCATTCTTGAGATGTGCTTTCATGCCACATCAGGCTGCTTCACAGGATATCTGGAACCTCCTGCGTATTGCTTACAGATGACAGACTACAGAAGTTGCTTGATTAGCCTCAGGTAAGGAGTCTTTTGTAGTCTCTGCTGGGCTCCATGTCACGCTGCTAACCTGCATGTAATCAGGCGTTTGTGTTGACCAAGCGCTGCAAACAGGTGCTACCTGCCTGTTTGAATTCCGCACTTGGTGTCAAAAGTCAGCACAAGAGAGCAGATCAATCATTGTTGCTGCTAGTTTCAACAGCAACAATGATGTTGTTGCTCATTGACATCATCAGTGCTGGACATGCATTCCAACAGATGATCAGAGATGCAGACACAAAATTTGTGGGGTTGCATCAGCTGTAAATGCATATAGGAAATTTGCTGCTAAATTGTACAACCACCAAGTCCAGAATGAGATGCAAACATCAAGATCTACTTGCTTAGTGATGCTTGGATCAACGTCGCGATTCAGGATGGCATCGCACACTGCATGACCTTAGCTTTGTCATGCTAAAGAAGGGAGAGACACACCATGAGGTCAGATGCCAGTAGAACAAAGTAATAGAGCTGTAACAAGGCAGAGACACAACATGAGGTCAGATGCCATTAGCACAAAGCAGTAGCGTTGGGATATGCAATGCAGTGTGCAGATAAATATGCAACAGGCAGCTTGAGTTACAATGATTTCTGAAGGAGCACCTTCTGGGTGCTCTGAGATTAGCCAACCCTTGGCTCCTGTCCTGACTCATCCCCAAGTAAACGGCGTCCAGACCCTGTCAATAAGCAAAATCAACTCATTCAGAGTTCCTCACACACAATGGCTGTAACAGACTAGGCTCTGTCCTAGTGAGTGTGCATCTCAGCTCAAATCACATGCTCAAGTGGGATCGCGCATAGCCGTCAATCAACATCATCAAACAAGATTCAACACTCCTGACGTGTCTACACATGGCCTTTTAGGCAAAGAGCTCAAGCTCTGCTGTGCGAGCATGTTAAACAGGAAATAGTGTATACAAGATGCAGCATGGCAAAAAGCTGTGCATGGGCACAGACCCAGACTTGGTTGACCAGATAATAGCAGATGCAGCAGCAGTGAGCAAAAGAGCAGGCAACAATGGTCAAGAGCATACACACGGTGCCTTTTGGAGCATACCCTCATCATCTAAAAAAGAGACGCCCTCCGTACCATTGTCTCTGTAGTCCGAAAGGTGACGACCCCCTGTTGAGAAACACACACCCATGCAGCCTGAGATGTTGTCAAAAGCTGTGCAAAGAAGCAGGCCACAGCGGCAAGATCACTGTGCAATGCTTCCTGAAGCATACCTGTGCCAACGAAAGTTTCAGTGTCGATTTCCTCTGCACGCACATCAGGCGACAAAAGATGACGACCCCTGTTGACAAACACACACTCATGTGGACTGAGAATTCAGCATCGCCTGTGACAACACTGTGCAAAGAAGCAGGCAACAATGGCACAATTGTTTTGCAGTGCTTCCCAAAGCATACCTCCGCCAACAAAAGTTTCAGTGTCGTTTTCCTCTGCATGCACATGAGGCGACAAAAGGTGGCGACCACCTGTTGACAAACACCCACCCATGTAAATTGACATGTCGTCATCAGCTGTGACATCACTGTACAGAGAAGCCGGCAACAATGGCCAGATAAGTATGCGATGCTTCCTCCAACATACCTCTGTCATCCAGAAACGTGACCTTGTCAGCGCTTTTGACTTTGTCGTCTAAGAGGTGACGACCCCCTGTGAATAGACACGCACCCATGTACACCGAGATTTGTTCAGCTGTGACCACACTATGCAAAGAAGCAGGGAGCAATGGCAAGATCAGTGTGCAATGCTTCCTGAAATGCACCTTCATAGTCCACAAAAGTATAGTTGGCAGATCCAAGACTCTTGAAGTCCAGAAGGTGGCGATCCCCTGTGACACAACATGAAACGACAGAGCTTTAATATCAGCTGTTGCCACAAACAAACCATCGTCGGCAGCTTGGTCAAGCATGCTGGGTGTGCCCACACACTGGGTCTTGTGTGTTGCATGGTGTCAGTGATTTACTAGCAACACTCAGGGCATTTGCTGCATGATGCTGACTGTCAGGGTGGCCTTAGTTCGAACTCAAGTGCCAGTTATTGCACCCGGTACTATCAACAAACCCCATACAGTGGCAGGCAGGGTGGCAGATGGAGACTTGTGCCTATTTCGCTTGCCAGTATGCTGCCCTGATGTGCAAGTGCCAATATGAACGCATTAGCACAGAAGCAACCAGGACGGGCAAAGGGTGCAGCACAAACCCATGGCCATCATGACCGCCGCCCGTGACTATAACTTGGCGGAAGGGATGCACAGTTGTCGTAAGTTGCCTACCTGTCGATTGGTCAGACTGTCCATCGAGAAGAGGTCGACCAGCCGCTGTAGCGCCGGCGCAGCAGACCAACAGGAGAAGCAGGTTGGCAGCCGACGTTGCTACATTGAGCCTCATCTTGGACCAAGATCTGCACTTTCTCGTCACGCTGCAGCGTGTGCGAGATCGTCCGAACGCCGAAGCCTTGCATGGTGTGCCTCTTGTACTGCTGCCGCTCAGGCTCGCTTTCTTGCCGCTTCGTGATCGCAGCCGATTGTACTTATACTCAGCTGCTGCGCTCAAGCTCGTCCAACGAGGGCACGTGACCCGCCAAGACGGATCGTCACGCCCAAGACATGGCACAAGTGGTGATGCTGGCCACGTTCGCATTGACGTCCTGTGCTGCCAATGTGTCGCTGTTCATGCCTACAACGTTTAATGTGGATCGCATCTCAATTGCATATGGGCTGAGCGGCCTTGATGAAGTCATGCTCAATAGCAGTGCATGCTAGCCCTTTTGCTTCACAATCAGCAGGTAATGCACATGCATTACAGCAGCGGCAGCATTTTGTCCATGCTGCTAAGTTGCATACAGACGGTGTACACCAATTTCAGCCATGAACCGTGTTCACTGCCCAGTCTTGTCAACGCAGACCAGTCCACTATCAGCCTTGTTTGTACATACATGCCTGTCACTCATTGCAACATTATGATAGCAATGCCTAAATTGCACACTTGTCAAGGAGGGCACATTCCATTGCTCAAAGCAGGGCGGTCCTCAAGCAAAGCGCTGAAGCCCAGGCCAGGTTGCAAGTCAGCTGCTCTGCCAACAGGGACACACAGTTCAACCTGCCAAAGCAGTACTCAGAAATGCTGAATGATGTGTGGTGCAAGCTCCAGGTTTGCTGCATTTGCAAGCCCAACGGCTGCATTTGCAAGCCCAAATGGCTTAGACGACAGGCCTGACTTCTTGCTGAACCAGGGCCTCGTACACTTCCCTCAGCTTCAAACCACAGATGGTTTGGAAGAGACCGGTGCCGTTGTTTGAGCCAGGGAAATGGGAGTTCTTGAGCATCTGTTGGGTGATCTCTCCGTAGAACTTGGCTGATGTGTTGCTGAGGTGGCTCTCAATGTAGATCAGCTCCTCAAGCTTGTCAAACTGACCATCCATCTCCAAGACTGACACCTCCTCGCCATAGTAGGTGTCTGGGCCGTAGAAGAATTTGATGCCAGGGAAGGAGCAGGTGAGCTTGCGGCCGCAGGGGATCCAGGAGATGGTGGAGCCCTCATCAAACAGGAAGCTGGGGTTGAACAGCTTCACGCCCTCCTTCTGGATCAAGCGTACCCGCAGCACCTTACCCTCCTTCTCGTCAGGGATCAGCTGAGTGGGCAGCACCTGCCACAGCAGCGGACAGTGAGGCAATCTGTATGTATGCATGACTTGCATTTGTGTTTACATCACTTTCTAAACTTTGTTGCATGCAATGAGTGCATCTCCAGCACCTTGCCCTCCTTCTCGTCAGGGATCAGCTGCGTGGGCAGCACCTGCCAAAGCAGCCACAAACTGAATCAGGAGCGACTGAGTGATTGATCATCGGTAGATGGATGATGTGGAAAAGCATGCTGAATTGGGACGCAGCACTGTCATACAAGCAGGCCAAGCGAGTCAACGCCTCCACCAACATCAGTGAGATGCTCCATCACAGGCTCATAGTCTGCAGCGCCTTGCCCGTCTTCTAGTCAAAGCCCAGCTGTTGGGGCAGCGCCTGCCACAGCGATTTGCAGCGAGGCAATTTGCATGTGTTCATGACTTTGCGTGGTGATCATCGTATCAGTTTGTGTGCTATGTTGCATGCTGTCAGTGAAGTTGAAGACACGCAGCCTGAGCGCAGTCTTGTGCTTTAGAACGCAGGTCATGATATAACAAATGAACAAGGGCAGAGAATAATGGACCAAATGAAAGCCCTAAGTTGAGTGGCTTCATCGAAGCCTCTAACAGAAGTCATCGCCCATGCAGCAGGTCAGACTGCATCCATATGGCTTGACATGCAATATACGACGTGCAGCGAGTTGGACAGCATGCATGTCAAACATGCCCCATGTCAAACAACAGCACTCAGATCTGAGACAATCTGAGTGTGCATGACATGAACACACTGTTTCAAAAGCCTTTTTGATGCATCAGAGCAGGCAGCCGTGTAAGGACAGAGCCCATGATGCACAAGCATGCTGCTGTCAGCAGCAGTGCCAACTCAGCATGGACATCCTTGACTGAATGGCAGACTGGACATCACAAGAAATATTGGGTCGCCTGGTCATTTGCAACTGCGCGTAATGACCAGCACCTGAAGAATGATGTCTGCATGCTTTTTCTGAGGGTCAATGTAGGCGTCGAAGTCAGGCTTCCTGGACTCAATTGACTGCTTGATGCTCTCCACCGAGTGACCACGCTCCTGTGAGTCTCTCTGAAGCTTCCAGGCGAACTTCACGTCGTCACTGATGTCCAGATATAGCTTGAAGTCACACAGGTCCCTCACGCGCTCATCGTAGAAGGGGTGTAGACCCTCAACCACCAAGATCTGCAGCCAGACAACATATCGGACTTTACCACCATTCATTTTGTTTCATTTCACCCTGAACGCACGCTGGCCAAATTCGGCAGGCCCAGCTAGGTACCTTTAAGGTTTACCAGAGCAAACAATTGTCTCCAACAACTTTGGTCTTATGCTAACCTGAAATGCTAACACTTAATGAGAAAGGCGACGAGATGTTTGTACACAGTTGTCTGCCAAGTGTATCACCTTGCTGCCATGGCATACTACACAGAGACAGCCCAGGCACTGCTGTGCTTCGATGATGAATTTTCCCTCTGCAACATGTGCAACATTTGGACGTTCAAAATGGTTCAGCAGCGACATGGACAAACACCAACCTTGTTGCAAAGTCCATGCCTGAGCCGAGCTATTTCATGTTTGCAGTCATTGCGCATTTTGCACAGACGGACACAAGGCAGTTGAATTTGATTCCAAGACAAACTGTGTGCTCACACAAGGTGACGCACTGCAAGACAACAAATGAACCCGAGAAAGCAACTTTTGCTGTTTACAAGGGCAGCGCTGTTATGGCTGCAGGCAAGCATTAGGGGGACGTTGTATACACGACAGTCAGGCTGTTCGATTAGTCAGCCACATTTGCATGCTGTTTTTCCGGTCCAACTGCAGCCTATCACATCACCTACACTCTGTTCGCTGCAATCACATTGATAGAGCTAGCTGCACTTTGTGTGTGAGGGTACAAGTTATAGCAAGATCTGTGCCCTTTTGGTAGAGACATGGCAAAGGTGCTGATACAGCTGCAGCTTGGTGAGACTTGGGCTGCTGGGATGAGTGAAAGTGCTGAAATCGTGCAAGTTGGGTCAGACTGGGGCCGCTGAGTTTGTGATTTAAAAGAGGCAACTGGATGACACCTTAGCAGCTGAATTCAGTGAAGAGGTGAACAAGATGCGGCTGAGGTGTACCTTAGCTGCTGAAGGTTACAAGAAGTCAAATATATGCAGCTTGATTGCTGATCTTGTGGTGAACATGCGAAAATAATTCATGTTTTGGCTGCAGAGCGACCTCAAGGGGGTTAGACAACTGCAGTTACATACTGGCTGCTGATTCCTGTTGGAGCTGAAACACTGCATGTTGATGACACCACAAGAAAATGTACTGTGTTTGTACCTTGGCTGCAGAGGTCACAGTGAAGAGCTAAAGCAATTGCAGTTGGGGTGTGTCTTATGACGGTCAAAGAGGTGCAAGTTGCAAAGTTCAGTCACGGCCAACCAAACTCACTTTGGTTATTGTTTTCATTGCAGACATAACTATACAGGTGTACCTTGGCAGCAGAGATGGCCTCAGGAGGGTCCAGCAGGCCAGTCATGTGGTTGTAGATGGGTTTTCTGATTTATGTTTCAACAGCTGAAACACCGTAGTTTGACAACACAGCGAAAACTGCAAGGACCTGCGTCGTGATTGTACCTTGGCTGCAGAGGTGGCCTCAGGGGGGTCCAGCAGGCCTGTGACGTGGTTGTAGATGGGCTTCTGCACAGTCTTGCCCTCCTTCAGCTCCTTGATCTGCTGGTACATGTTGTCAAAGTCCTGAGCCTTGGGGTCCAGCGCCGTCACACTCTCCTTCTTCCTGCCTTGCCTGTCTAGGCTGTGGTAGTCGTCCAGGCAGATCACAGTGGTCATGTCTGAGATCAGGGTGTTGGAGTCGGGGTTGCCACCTAGCACCAGCCACCATTTGCTTGTCACTTTGCAATCAAAAGCTTACTTTGCGATGAAAAGCCTTGCAGTGGGCAAGCTGAGAGTCAGCCAGGGAGATCATAGTGGTCATGTGTAAGATCAGGGTGTTGAAGTTGGGGTTGCCACCTAGCACATGCCTTAGGTTGCTTGCTACTTTGCAACGGCACACAGCACAAGTCACAGATTGCTGGTCTGTCTGCATTGGCGCCTAGAGCAACCCATGCTATCGTGCAATGGGGAAGCTGGCAGTTGGACAGCTGGTGATGCAGTTCAACAAGCAGAAACAAGCAAAATACGTGCTTTCCTGAAGACCATCAGCTATCAATGATGCCTGCTGGACCCAATACTAAAAAATTCTTTCTGGAGTCTTATGCACAGCATTGCAGGCTGTTGTTCTCGCCAATGACAATATAGCTGGTTTGTTTGCTGATGAAGTCTGTGCTGTGGCTGATGTCCAGCGCTGATGCTACTGAAGAATACATGACTGATTCATCACATTTTGCTGGCGTATTGCTTGATCTTGCATACCTGCAGGAGGCTTTGGGCTACCGCCAAAGACTGATGTCATGCGCCTCATGAATGTGGACTTGCCACAACCTGCACCAACAGGTAAAGGCCAACTTTCAGAGCCATGCAACTCAGGCTTGACTTGAAGCTGAGGAGCTGCACAAGTATGAGCACTTGCATGCATGAGCGATTGCATGATGAGCAATGCACTCATGAGCATGCTAATGTGCGATTGCATACATGAGTGAATATCATTATGAGCATGAGCATGGACGCGGGCATGGGCATCAGTGATTGCAGACCTGAGTCAGCTGCCAACCCAATGACAACTGTTCTTTGTGCAGCCTTGACAACAACAACTGACGAGGCGCTCCTCCGGGAGATCCTGAGAGCCTGCGCCAGTAATCAGATTCTTTCAGATGCAGACTGAAATCAATGCTTGCATAATCTGCTATACATCAAGATGCTGCAACTGACCTGGACCTTTGTTGTTCTGGGGAAAGCACATGAGCCCTGCACACCAGACTCACAGTTAGCTGTATGACATCCAGCATCGTCTTTGACAATTCGAATATACTGTATGCATTGAGCTTGCCTGAAAGAAGCTGGACTGGTGCTTGGGAGCAACTGGTGCGCCGGCATGTGCCACTCGACTGCATGCACAAGGACGAGCTCACGGCACTGCAAGATTTCAAGTGCAACTCCGATAGGTCAAGAGTATACGCTGTCGACGAGCACTTCGACTGGGATGTGCGTATTTCACAAGCAAATTGACGATGTGTGCAACATAGCGTTACTGCCACTCCGGCGTCAGAGACGACAAGCTCAAAATGGCGTAAAACGTGATCTGACCCTATCTTGCTGGTACCTGTGAAATGCGCGTGCCGGCTTTGCGCAGACCGGTGACGTCTGCAGCAATGTCGCGTTCATCCTGCTGACTTACAGCGTCTCGGCCTGATCGACACGCGGCCTGCCGCAAACGCGATAAACACAGGACAACAACGGACTCCCGTTCCTCGCCTGCTGTCTTAAAGTACTACAGCCATTTGCTTCTTGATAGGCTTGCACCGACTCACAGACTCGCCCTATTGCCAATGGAACTTTGTCATGACCTTTACATGCAGACGCTGCAAGTTTTCCTGGCAGAATTCATACGCCAGCAGACGACGACAGCAGTGCAAGCACAAATCGGGCATGGACTAGGTGTTAAAAAGGCGATTGTAAGTGTTGTGCACTAATTTAGAAGCAATCCCAGTGCAGGCAGCCAGGGCATTGGGCTGGAGCCTGGCAAAACTGTTGTCATCACAGAGTGCAGCTCAGGCTTGCTGACCGCACAGTTTGGCAGCTGTGCGTACGTTTATGCTACTGCAGCAGGTCAAGCACAATGCAGACATGCATGTCATATGTCTTGCATGCTCTGTAGGGCTTTTCCTCAAGAGCAAAAAGGTCATTGAGGTGTGTATCAAAGCCTTGTCAAGGTGCTGCTTGAAAAAATTGTGCATAGAAGCAGCAAGTGCATGCTTGAATTTAAAGCTGAGCCACCCCGCACTGACCATGCTATACAGGAGTTGCAAACGCAGCCTTATGCACATCCTCACCTTGAGGCTTTTAGACATTTAAAAATTGTGCAATGGGTTGACACACTGAATAAGTGTACAGCATGCACACCAACAGAGGAGCACTAACGCAAACTGCAAAACGAGCTTGCCTTGCTGCGACCTGTTCAATTTTTCAGGCTGCACATGAACATAATGTACAATGGTACAATCAGCACATACACGTAATGTACAGTGATGGGGTAATGATCAACTTGCTGCCCAAGCTGACTGTGACTACATGCGGCATGGTCGAGTTGTCTGACATGCTGTCCACAACATCACAGTTGTGCCATCAGCAGTTGCCACAGCACTCATCCCAAGTCAGCACAAATCAGCTGTCACTTGGCTCAAAATTCCAGCTGCAACAGGCCTTGTTTCAACAATACCCTACAGCTCATTGGCAGCTTTGAGCTGCACTTTGAGTACGACGCAATCCGCCTTGTCCACTGCCTTGACTGTATGCTTGCTTGGCAAAACATGCTCCAGGTATTGGTTGAGGTCAGTGGCTACGGACTGCTCATTGGCCCTGACGTCGTCTTGCCTTTGCTGTTTGAAGACGCAAAACTGCAGATGGACACAAGATATGGGCTGGCATTCATTCATGATGTAATTTACAAAACTGCACGCATGTGCTGGTGTCCATCAGCTGAACGCATTTGTCTGTTGCTGCAAACTGATGTCTGCTGCCCCCCATACAGAACTGCCCTGCTATATTACATTGCTGGTTTCTGCGACGCAGGCTGTACCACAATGCTGTGCAAATTGGCAATGATTACCAGGCTGCGCTATAATGATGTGCACACAGTGACTGGACACAGTCAGTCCCAAAGACAGATGATGCATGTCCAGTCGACTTGTTGCGGCTTGCATAGGGCAAAAGCTTTCACAACACATGCATGGAGAGAATAGCTCACGTTCACATTAGCCGCTCTGTAGCGGTTTGTGCCAAACGTCTGCAGTGCTGTGAGCACTGTGTCCATCTGTTTCTGCGTCTCCTGGCTAGACATTGAAGCTGGCATCTCATACTGCAGCACAGAAGCAACGTTCTTAGTATACCAGCCATACTCTTGTAGCAATGGGTGACGGCATCATGCTGTCAACAAAACGTGGCAAGGACGCATCCTCTTCAGCAGCAAACATTTTGTGCCAAGTCTGACAGTGTACAATATGGCATACTGAATGTCCCAATGTTACAAAAGGCATGGAAGCTGCCATCTCATACTTGAATTCGACATATCAGCCAGCCTGGTTCAGAGGGCCATGTCCACATATGTTGTTGACAGACTGCGCCAAGTATGCATTTGCAGAGTTTGCAGGAGTTTCCTGTAGATTCCTATGGCATGCAAGCTTGATTCGCTGAACATTGCATTGCTGGAAGTGCACGTTGTTGCAACTTGACTGGCATGACAACTAACCGCATAAGACACGGGGAGCAGGCCGTTGTTGGCGTGCTCAAACGCCTCAATGCCCTCATCAATATTCTGCTTTGCCAACTTCCTGAGCTCAGCCTCATCCTGAGCCATGCTCTGGATCTGCTCTGGAGTCCAGGCAACAGAGGCACCTGTATTGCAACACGCAGCTTGAGTGCAAATAAGCCTCAACATTTGCGAAAGTAGGGCTGAGCAGCTGGAAAATCTTGAGGGCTCAGAGTCAGAATTTGAGCACCCCTAGGTATGATTGAGAGAAGCACATGTGAAGATGCATGGGCCCTATAGTCCTTGCATCATGCCTGGCAAGTTCTCAGCGAACAAAAAGAGCAAAATCTTCTTCTTCTTCTGTGTCCTCCCAGTGACACAAAGTGTGAAGAGCTTGGAGTAGGTTAAGAGGGTAGATTAGGGCATGTGGGGGCATGACTCAGGTCACGAACACGCAACATGCATGAGAGAATTCCCTCTCTCACTTGAGTCAAGGCTGGGTGAGTGTGAGTTGGGTGTGTGAGGCAGGAGCTGCCATACTACCAAGTGTGGACAGGTTTCAGCAGGTTGAAGGGGATATTAGGTCATGCAGCGGCTTAAATAAGGACAAGGGCACGTGACACGCAAAAGTGAGCCTTATTTCAGGATCAATGGCATGCAAAGCTAATGTGTTGCTCTCAGAACAGTTCAAACCAGACCTTGAGAGCACTATAGCCGAACAGCTCAGGGAAAAAACATCCTATGCCGTTAGGCGTCATAGCAGGAGCCTCTGTCTAAAGGAGCAGCCCGGGACTGAACAGCTCACCTGCGTCCATGTTGGTGGCCTGGTTGTGCAACCTGATGGCAGCCTCAGTCTGATCCCTTGCAAGCTGGAACAAGGTCTCGCCAGCTTGGTGCAGCAAGGCGGTGCAGTCTGCCAAGCACGCAGCCACATGGTCCATTGCCTCAGTCAGCTTCCGCTGCAGGTCTGCACCCAAGATCAGCTGCAGCTCGATGTCATCGGCAATCATGTAGTGCCTGTGCTGGTCAAACACCGCACTCTCCGCTGCAAAGGCTGTTCTGGACAGCGTGTTGCTGCCTGCCAGGGCAGCTATCCAGCCTTTGTTCGAGAAGCGTTTGACCTGATTCTTAAGGCCAGCCTGGTTGAATACCTCTTCTGTGACTTTCTGAAGTGCAGGCGGTCCTGGACTATGCTTGCCCCAGCCTGTCACCTTCTGCATAGGCATGCAAGTCGCTTGGCCGCATGCGGGTTGAAGGTAATGGTTTGTGGTGCCAGACACATGCTAGACAGTCAGTTGAGGACTGTTCATGATGTTGCCAACAATTCCCTTCTTTGCCTGTGTAGCAGTGTATCATCATACTCTTTTTTCAAGTGAATGACCATGCTTGCATGTTGCGTTTCACACATTGGCGCCAGCGTCTTGCATATTACACAGTTTGCACTTCAATGATCTATTCTCCAAAATGCCGCAAACTGTGTATCGCGTATGACAAATTGAGTGTGATGCCTGGTGATTCACTGCTATGTAGTGTTCCACAGTGTACTTTTCTTCATGATCAAGGGCAGCTTGTACATATATGATCCATCCCACTAAAGTTGATGTTGATGTGCTTGCCAAGCGCAGATCACAAACTGCAGAGCATGCACTTGCTGCTTATTTACCTATACTGTGTTCAAGGGCTGGCTTGTATAAGTTCTGACGCCAAAGAACACTAATCTGCATCCCCACTAGTTATGGACAGTCACACCAATGCTCCAATGCAGTAACGTGTGTGATGCAGTCTTGTACATCATGCACCTTCTGCAGAAGCGATTGTGAGCACTCACCAGGATCCAGCTCAAACCTAGGGCTGCCATGACATTGGCAGCATCCACACTCTGCTGAGTCCCAATTCTAGCATGGGGCTTTCGCATGGCGTGCTCATCAGTCTGCAGCAGCATCCATCAAGTGTGACATTGGCAACAACAATGTTCTGATGATGATGTCGCCAGCATATGCTGAGAGTAGAGCCTACGCTGACATCACTTGACAGTGTTCCTGTTGCAGCAGTACCAACTCTATAACAGTCACACTTCATGCTGAAATAGTGCTGCATGAGCATGCAAGCTTTGGCTGATGGCATCTGGAAGGGATGAATGCACGCTGCGTCAGCCAGAACAAAACCTGTTGTCTCTGCTTGCCATGCTGTCGACAACATGCAGCGCTACTCACGATGTACACGTTGCGAGGTCTGGGCCCGGGTGGCTGCTGTCCATCATGTAGATTGCCGTCACAGGACGCTGATGCAACACCATGATGGTACTCACAGTACCGATGGTTTGCTGCGATCAACTCGGCATTCTCCTTCTTTTCAGCCCTGCCTGCGCACGGTGTACATCACTTTCAACAGCCTGTGCATTGCCATGTTTGCATGGACCAAGGTGCTGCAAGCCAGTCTGTCGCACATGTTACTCTCAGACTGATGCGACAGCAGTTCTTGCAGATGCAGGGGCTTTGCAGAGGAAGACAAGTAAGCAAGCAAGCACAGGATCAAGTACACACTTACCAGGCAACTTCAACAAGCAGGCCAGGCATGTATGAGACTACCTGTGCAAAGCCAATTTGCAGGCAGAAAACTTGCAAGGAACTGCAGATGTGCAAGACTGACACTGGAAGCAATGCAGACTTTGTGTACAAAGGCAGCTGCTCTAACAGCAAAACAATATTGGCGCAATGGACTCATGAAATAAGGCTTACTCTTCTCCTCAAGATGGGTCGCCCTTCTCTTCCACTTTCTTGCCATTTTGCGCTGATGCTGAGCGCGATTTGCACTGAAGGGCAGGCATTCCTCCACCACAGCCTCGTACAAGAGGTATGCTGTCAGAAACTTTGCAACTGCCTTACGTGCTGCCAGCATCTGTGGTCTTTGTCCACGTACAGGCTGCTGCAGCTGCAGAACCAGTGACTGCAAATCGCTGAGCACTGGCAAAGTGGACTTCCTGCGCTTGCCAGCTGATCTACGGCTGTCTGCCAGCCAACCCAGTGTAGAGTCCGTGGCAATGGCATCAGCCTCACTGGTTGTCAACACAGAAGCAAAGGCTACATAGGATTTGACTGGCTGCTGAGGCTGCACAGCCTGCCCACCTTGCTGCTCTGCTGCAAAGCTGAACCGTGCAGATGCGTGCCGGGCTGCAGAGCTGCCATGGTACACATGCTGAACAGCTGCTGGCTGAGCAAACCCAAATGTGCTCCTTGATGTTTCAGCCTGTCAGCATTTCAGTGTGAGTGCCTACGCTTGATGCTGTACAACCACATGCAAGGCTTTGACCATGTGCTGCGCAGCTTGCCCATGGGACTTTCTGACATGCTAGCATGTACTGCAGCTCTGGCTTGCTACAACATGTGCTGTCATGGAGGCACAGTATGCATTATTGACAATGTAGAACTGAGCACACAGTACATTCAGGGTGCACAGCAATTGCGCATCATACAGGCACAAGCAACGCTTGCAGTCAGCATAAAATGAGGTTACGGCAATATGCCGAGCAGACATGAGTCACTGCCGGCTCATATGTAATGAATGCCTGCATAACATGTGAAAGCTGATCCTAGCATGCGTTTGGTGCTTCAGGATAACAACATCACGCAGGCTGTGTTTGCTCTATGTTCAACACTGACAAGATCCCACCTGATGGTTATCAGGCCGTGAAGTTGAAGCGTTGGCCATATATTTCTTGTCTGAGTGGAAGTTGTTTCTACTATATTGCGGCACTTTGGTGCTTTTGTCTGTATATGGCTGAATTGCGCCATGTCTTGGTAGGGACCGCGCAGGCTGCAGGCAACAAGCAGGCATCTTAGCAGGTGAGGAGCATCAAAAGGTGATGCGTGCATGTGGTGAGCATTCAGACTGCCGCTTGGGCGTTACCAGCACATTTTTGGCTTGCCGGTCGCAGTGCACACTCCCCATGATAAGTTGACAACGACTGTTTATGTTGCATTCTGTGGCAGTGTACATAGCAGGGCAGTTTGCAAACATCTACAGCTAGAGCTGAAGTTGTGCATGTGCCAACGCATGGCAAAGGCCTGGACGTGCATGCCAACAACAGCTGAAGCATAGGCTCACGCACTTGCTTGGAGCTAGAAGAAGACAACTCTGCTGCAGGTTCCTTGCCAGCTGAGCTGGTATGGAAGGATCTGCTGCCCTGGGTACGGCGCGCCTCATGGTGCTCTGGGTAAACGGCCCTGATGGTATCACCGCGGTGACCAGGAGGATACTCAGGCTGGGCTTGGTACACATGTCTCTGCCGCGCCTCACGCTCATAGCCTTGCCCCTGAACAACAGCAGGCAGCAAACAAATCAGTCTCAAGAAACACGCCTCAGCAAAAAGCAAGAGCAATGAGTCATCGCATGGTGGGATGATTGTATCATCTGACACTTGGGCTCACATTAGGATAGCTGCAGCCAGGGGCAGGCATTGCACACCACGCCTTGCTTGCATTGCCTTGCACCTCATCAAAAGCAGGCAGCAGAATCCACTCTTAGATCCTAGACCTCAGCAAAGAGCAAGGGTGATTTGTCATCACATGATGGGCCTACGGTATCACCTGAGAATTGGGCTCACACATTGTGATAGCCAGGGGCAGGCATTGCACACCAGCATTGCGCCATTGTGCACACATGCAAAGAGGGCAAATGGGCTACAGAAGAGAATTGCATCAGGGTATACCTGACCATGCCACTGTGTGTAGAGGAGATCTCCGAATTATGCAGCAGATCACAACCCTGTGGTGTACACTAGATGCCAGCTGCTCGGTTTGTGAGGTCAACATGCTTCCTCTTGTCTCAGCAAATGCTGATGTTTGGGGACAGAAGCTTGAGTACTGTGGCTGTTGCAGCATAATGTTGTGCACTGTTCACCAGTACCACGTCATGCTATGTGACAGTGCAAAGGAGTCGCGCAGACATTGCAGACATGGGATGCACAACAGGGCAGCACAAGTCTTTGTCAGCAGTAGGTTTCAGGGCAAAGCTGTAGGCCAGAGGCAGAGGTGGTCTGGGCTTGGGCATCTTGGGGCTTTTGCATGTGTCCTTTTGACAGCAAGGTCATGAAAAGGCAGCCTTTACCGCAAACTTCAGTGTGAATGAGCCGTGCTGTGGTCGTTGGTGGTCTGAGGGTTCAGTTGTGGTGGCAGTAATGTTGCATGAAGGACATGTCAAGCTTGGTATTAGTGAAATTGAGCACTGACCTTTTTGAGGCCCTGTGCAACACCTGTCCACATGCTCAATGCCACAACTGCTGGCAGTGAAACAAAACATTGGCCAAATTACCTTGACTGAAAGGGTGAGCTGCGCTTGCAGCGCACAGGATCAAACAATGATTGTACTTGTGATTTTGCATACATTGCACAGGACTGCAGTGCAAAGCCTGCGTGTTTTGCTGCCTGTTTGCATTGCTTTAAGTGAGGTGACAGAGACCAATGATCAAAACCACGAATGTACACTGAAAGCCAGCAGCAGCATCAAGACTGACCTGTGTGTACTCTGCAGGACCTCTACGCAAGGCTCCAGATGCAAAATGCACTGGCACTGAAGGGGCACGTCGGGACCCCTGGGGGGGCGCCACTCGTGGTGCAGGGGGCAGCGGGGGCCCTGGCGGCACTGAGGTGGTGAGAGCCCTGTCTTCAGACTCCCAGAAGCCAAATGGGGGTGGAGGTGGGGGGAGCTGAGGTCCTGACCCTCTTGGGCTGTCGCGAGCTCAGCCTTGAGGTCCCCTGGACCCTGGTGGGGGGAGAGGCAGGAGGGCCAGGGGCCTTGGCCGCGTTTGGCTCCTGGAAACCCGGCCATGAGGTTCCCTGGACCCTGATGGGGGAGGTTGTGTAGGGGCCAGGCGTGCTGGTGCAGGAGACGTTGAGCCCAAGCTTGCCTGCAAACATGTTCAAGATGCATGTCAGGAGTTGATTCACTGTTGGGGTCAAGCTTTGCTTGCATCCCACACAGAGGCTGCACAAAGCGGCTGCAGAGGTAGCAGCTGCATGAACAGCAATGGCGTGTTGAATTAGTTTTTGAACCTGCATTGGAATTGAGCCTTACTACAAGGGCAAGGGAGCTCCCATTGCAATGCTGAGCAGAGCTCTGCAACAAGCTGGCAGATGCAGCAATGATCATGAACGCTGCTGAGACATGCTCAGCCTGCAGAAGGTGTGTCGCTCTTGTCCAGAACGTGTCTCTATTACACAGCAGCTGATGTCCTCAGGATTTTGCAACTTCACTGATTAACGTAACGTAGACTTGGGCTTAAATCAGTCACACCCAGCTTCTGCAAGATGCAGCTTGCAGGCATGACGACAGCGCCTCATGCATATCTACAGCATGCACTCCAAGACATTATGGCGCTCGCCGTGCTTTTGACATGCACAGGCCACACTTGCCAAAGCAAGTGCTGTGCAGGACTATTCGTAGCAGAGCAAGTGACAGTGAGTACCTTGGCTCGTTTGTGTTGGCCTTGGCTTGCCTGAGCAGTGCCTTGCGGACTCAGAGGCCGCTTGCTGTCATCAGCCTGTGCCCAAGTTCCAGCTGATGCCTGCACCCAACAGCAGCAACATTATCAGCATGGAAGGGCCCTGCATGCTTGATTGCATGATGCAGCCCCAATCGAGGATCTTGCATGCTACAGCACTACATCTTGTGTGAGCGCAGCCCAGGCCCTTCCATGTCAGATCCAATACATGCAAACCAAGCACTGCTAAGCCACCAAGAATTCCAGCCAAGGGAAGGCGTGAGGACATGTGACTCTTTGCACATTGTGAATTGTGTTTGCCGCTGCTGCTGCTGGAGATGTTGGCCATGAGTGTGGAATGATGCATTGAGTGACATGCTCTGAGGGTGCACAGCTGAAAATGGTCTTCGTACACAATAAAGTGGTGCCATAAGAGATATGACAACTTACACTGGAGGTTTGCACAGTCCCTTGCATCATGGCCTGGAAGCGTGAAGCATAAGCATCTACATGATCCAGTCTGTTAAGAGCATATAGAAGAGTCAAGCAAAATACAGCTGTGTTTACATAACCCACGCGATTTCAGCTGAAAGACAAAACACAAATCGTTGTACGTGAAGAAATCTCAAGCAATGCATCATGAAACATTTGCATGGCCCCGACAGAATGCCATGCACGCTGTTGGGCAAGCTTGCTTAGGCTCGGTCATTACGAGAAGCAATGCTACAGAAATGTGTGCACTAATGTGCAATTCTCAGTCAAGATGCAGCAGTCAACGATCAATCTATCCACTGCACGAAGGCACTGTCATGTGGACTGCTGACAGACAGAAGCAAAGGGGCAGAGACTGGCCATGGGCCAGGCAAATGGGATTGAGCAGGCAGACCCAAACTCTCCTTGCAAATCATAACCATATACTACAAGCTCACACTATCATAGGCGCACAGCACAAACTGGCAGGATTGATAGACATTTGGGGGCAGCTTCTGGACGCCTGAATCTTGGTGCTGGTGGCATTGGCGCTGAAAATGCGGGCAACTTGGTCCTATGCTTCTGGCAAGCAGTCTCGACTTGAATCACATCGTATATGTGAGGCTTGAGGACTATTGCACTGCAGTTGGAGTCAAGCAGGAGCTCACCTTGGGTTCAGCTGCTGTAGACAAGCTTTTTTGATGTGGACCGCCCTAAACCCGAACGGTGACAGCAGATGCTTTTGCGCAACACTCAGTGAAGCAAAGCTCCCAAACTGCACGTGTTTCACTCATGCCATGCAGGGAAGCCGACAGTCAAAGCAGTCGCAGCATAGTCAGTGCTTGGCCTGACCTGTGTGCGTGGAGCACCGGGCAAATGCGTGGGGGTGGACAAAGGGCTTTGAGCAGTATGGTGAATGCCCTTGAGTGGCTGCGCAGGAGATGCTGCAGATAGGGCTGGTCCCTGCTGTGCAGCAGGCACCTTGGGGATACGTGAGCTGGGCTTGGCAGCCCTGCTTGCCAGCTCATCTGGAGCCAACTCAGCCGGATCAGGCAGATGTGCTGGACCAGTAACCTGTAAGCAATTTGTGAAGGTCAGCTTGCATGTACATGCTGTGCAGACTTATGATGCAGGGATGGGCAATGCGAGCACAGGAGATAGACAGGCCGCCAGCCAGGTCCAAGGGATGAAGTCCAATTCTGACTGGGATCATACACATGAGCAGAGTTGATGTGACGCCTGATGGTGGCAAAGCACAAACTTGTGATTCACAGGTACTGTGCAGCTTGGAGCTGCATGCATATACCAAGGCTGCGTGTTGCCTCTACAAGCTTCAAGGTTTTGCACACACATGGAGAATATGGTGTTTCAAATCAACAGTACAAGGGCAAGACATGTCGAAATGCGTGGACCGGTGCACCAACACAAATGGCTGCTCTGCACTCAACCTTTTTGAGCATCCTGACCCAAGCTTTAGCAGCAGAGTGGCATGCAAGCATCTTTGGTGGTGCTGAGCAAGTAATACAGACAGAGCACAAACCTGCTGTGCACAACGTGCAGCAGCTGCCTGAGTGGCTGTGTCAACGGCGTGGAGGCTGCTCTTGCGTTTGCCAGCATGCAGAGCATCTTCCTGCATTGCAAGTCATGACTGAATGGCTTGAGCAGGACCAAGATGACCAGAACAGAAATAGACAGTGCTGTGCTTGACCCTATACAGCAACCAATTGAGTAATGTTGCAATCTGTGCTCAGCAGCATTTTACCAACAAACAGACTGCTCATCTCTGAAAGCATGTGCAAGACCCCTTGCAATAATGACAGAACGTCAGATGATCCTCCAAAGGCTGCATTTCATTGATGTAGCGTTGTCTGCACTGCAAGACCGCATGCGCAAAAATACCAGCTGCAGCATGCAATGCTATCAAGCTGTCTGTCAGGCTGCAAGCAGGCGAAACTTGGCTGTGTGTGTCAGCAGACAGTAATTGAAGCTCTGAAGATGTTTACCTGCTCAAGCGTGGTCATCACGACATTGACCATTGCTGAAAACCCAGCAGACTCGGGTGGACATGGCAATCCCATATGCACACAGAATTCCCGAAGCTTGAAGGGCCTCAAGGATTCGAGGATGCCAACCCAGTTCACCTCTCCTCCAGCTGCCTGGTGCTGCCTCAAGGCGTCCACCATACTGTCCACATTGGCCTTCTCAACTGTGGCAAGATTCTGGTAGACAAGCTGAGGGCAAAATGGCAGGATCACTCGCACACCCAGCGTGTCAAGCGCTTTCATGCCAGCGCAGAACAGCGCTTGGGACGCCTCTTGCAGCCTGAAGGACTCCTGCACAGAGCAGAACAGTCATAAGCGTCACGCCCTGCGACGCATGTGGAAGGAAGACTGCTTGACAGCTCAGTTTAAGTCTACAGCAGGAATTGGCCTGTCCGGCATTGTCTGTCGTAAACAACCGCCCTGATGCACTTTGCAGATTGAGCAAGCTCACCCAATCTCTCCCGACGGGTTCCCAACAGGTCGCTGCGTCTGGAATATTGTCCATAGCAGACCCGTAGACAGGCACACGGGGGGAGTTGCTGATGCCAATCTCACCCGGAGAGCCGCTTAACTGCAAGCATTACTTGACTAGCACCGCTGACTGTGCTCACCACAGTACTCAGCTGCGCTTCAGGGTACTCCTGCGCAGTTACAGCTGGTGCCCGACCTCAACTTGATGCGGGTGGTCTTCAGCACAGCAGAAACAAGGATACCTTGAAGACTTCCTTGAATGTCATCGAGGATGAACCGATGACTCATGCGTCCGTGAGGAGCTGGTTCAGGATGCGAATCGGCACCACCGCAGCAGCAGGCATCGTCAACAGGCTGGTCTGCATGGAGCAACTTTGCGGTTGTGCACCGCAAAGCAGGCACAAGCATAAGGCAGCAAGCAAGTGCCGATCTTCCGGCATGCGGTGCATCACGATCGGCTGCTTTCCCCTGCTTACTTGTGATGTACAGTGAACTCTCTTTGTAAGGACACTCGATGTAAGGACAATCTCCATGTAGAGACAACGCCATTGGTAACCAATCACTGCATTCTGACTGCACTGGTCCCTCTGAGTAAGGACAATTCGATGTAAGGACAAGATGCTTGGGAACCAAAGCAGTCGTTACAAAGAGAGTTCACTGTAGTGACCTATTTCACAATCTCATGGATCCTGTTCCCTTTCAGCAAGTGCTGGTTCAGCACTTCCCTGTGGATTGCGTATTTCTACTTATAACATTTGCTGTGCATACATCAGGTTCGACTCACAAAGGTGTTACATTTGACACTGCCAGTCAAACGCATGTCACAATTGGTTTCAGTCTTACATGTTTGCTTGAACTCAGCTGACTCAAACTGACTCAGTTGCTGAGTATGAGACTGCTGATATACTGTCTGCTGCACAAATTGAGTCATGAATGGTACAAGCTTGATTCGTTGGGAGGAGGGTCAGAGGTTTGAATTGAGTGCAAGGTTGATGCTGCAACTCATTTGCCGATGCCGATATTGCTAAGTTGTCGTCTGCTGCCATTGCCGCTTTATGCAACAAGTGCCTTGCTTCTGCTAGTGGTCCTGCTGTGGCTGCTTTCAGTTGCTCGCAGGGATGGGCAGCCCAAGCAACATCTTACCCATGTTTAGGAGCTGGCTCATGGCTGATCTCTGTGCCCTTACGCCGGTGGGACGTTGGATAAGCTCTACCCCACATCTTTTGGCAGCTGTTGCAACAGTTGCACTGTGCGTAATCAGTATCAGCTGTTGCCAAGGACATGATGAAGGGTCAGGTTATAGTTGACACTTGCTTTACACGCCCTGCGAATGTCCTCAGCTGTGTTCAAGACAGGAATTCTATCAAGGGAGGTTCTTGTGCGCTTCACATACTCAGCAGTTTTGTCTATTTGGCCTGCTTTTCCTTGCAACTTTTGCTGTGTATATACCCGTTTGACTCATAAAGGTATTACGTCGAACTCACGAGCGTTGCAACTGGACGCTTGAATGTGACCTGACAGAAATTGCGCTTTGGTCCTGGTATGAAGCTACTGTTTAGCCCAGAATTACACTGCATTCATGCGCGGGCTCTCTCGGTTTGAGCTTGCAATTTGTGCAGCCTTCTTGCTGCACAACATCCTGAGCAGAATGTATAGCTTGCTGTTGCATTGCTGTCTTGAAACATCTTTGCTGTCAAGTGAGTGTAGTGGAACCAGCTTGATGTTTGCCATTGAGCAGCAATAGTGAAACAGCTACTGCCCCAACTCCAACAGCTTGGAGTCACAATCAGTTATAAGCTAGATGGGCAGATCATGCACAGCCGGAAACCCACCGAAGAAGACTTGCTGTGGATCTTGCTGTATGCCGACGACATCTCACTGATCTGTGATGACATTGCCAATCTGAGCACATTGTCAGCTGTCAGCTGTCACACTCATGGACAACACATACCTAGTGGGGCCTGACCATCAACACACATAACACAAAGGTGTTGACTGTGGGTCATGATGCTTAGTACCAAGCTGCCAACATCAACATCTGTATATGGGGCGACAAGCTAGAAGTGGTCTCGTCACTCAAATACTCGGGCTCCACCTTTTCCTCAGAAGCCACTATTGATGCTGAAGTGAGGCATAGGATTGCTGCAGCAAACGTCGCTTTTGTTCGTTTGCATAAAGCCAGAGATTGTCCCACAAGGGCATTGACACGTTTCACCAAACTCCAGTTTTTCCAGTCTATTGTCATGTCGGTGCTTGTATGGTGCAGAGACATGGACTCTGCTCAACAAGCACTGTGCAACTATGTCTGTCTTTTTGATGAGTTGTTTGGATGGACTCCAAAATGAGGAGTAAGAGGCTTAGGTGGTATGGACATGTCTGCAGGATGCTAAACACTAGGTTGCCTAAGGTCATATTGTTTGGTCAAGTCAACGGGTCAAATCCTCCAAGTCGCCCAAGGAAGATTTGGAATCACATTGTTTTGCCTGAGTTTCAACTGTTGTACATCAGTCGTCCATATTGCAACGCTCAAGACAAGCCTGCCTGGCGAGATAGGACTTGTGCCACACATACCTAGCAGTACAGGCTGGAACATGTAATTATTATTATAATTTTTTGTCGAGCAGCAACAGCAGTGAGTGCAATCATTGTCAGAGTTGCAGATGAGTTGTACCAAAGTACAGTTATATTGTGATATTGGACAGACTTGGCAGGAGTGAGTGGGCAATTTAACGATATTGAACAGAAGCAAAAGGAGATTGTGTCAGCATGATTCAGGTGTTGGGCTGCCAAGTTTGCTGACAACATTGTTACAACGCCATGAACATCGGCATCATGATCCTTGCAGTCTGCAGAGACGCACAGCTTCAGCCTGAAGCCCTGCGGCAGGGTATGACATCCGGAAAACTTTGCAAGGAGAATTGCAGAAGTTTTTGCAAGAAACTTGCCAAAGTTCTGCACCAACCTAGCATAGGTTGAGCACGGTTAAAGCACATGCAAAACCCTGCAGAACTCACGCAAGACCCTTGCTGACTCGGTTGACTAATTCGTTGAGTCCTTTGTCCCTGGCAGCATGGAGACGCAGAAGTCTTGACAGGTGCACCATCATCCTTGATTGCGTCTGTAGAGCAAGGCTGGCAAGCATAAGGAATATTGATGTAACAGCCATGTTAGATAGAGTATTTGATGCTTGCTGCTGCAACACATGTCTATATGCAGATCAATCTGAGCAAGTCTTTGAGATATCCAGCCAGCAGTAAAGCTTTCAAAGTGCCTGCATCTTAGGAGCAAAAAACCTTGTTTCTCCTGAAGAAGACCATGAGTACAATTCTGCGAGACCTTTGAAAACAGTGCAGTTACGGGCGCAGTTCAATCAAGTCCTGCACTATTTTGCGTCGTGCTCGGGCTTCTCCCCAGAGACGACGAGTCTCACTGACCGTGAATGCTGCTTGCTGCATGCACAAGCTATCACGTCCTGCCGTGCCCTGCTTCTGCACCTTCGCCAACTTGCTCACGGCTCCAGAACTTGTTTGTGATGGATCAATCGCTCCTTTGGCGCTCCAAATACGGCCCAAGCTGCCAACAGCTGTCAAGTCAACCTGAGTCTGGTAAGGTCCTCAGTTACTACACCGTCCAAACTTGACGATGAGGCCTCCTACATGTCAAATGACCGTAGCGCGGCCGAACGAAGTTTGTTGGTGATGTCGGCAGCGGCAACGGCCGACGCGTCAGAAAGGACGCTAGGTTGCTAGTGGCTCGGACCACAAAACCCTAATATTCTCGAGGGTTGCCACCCCATAGCCGCTGAACCACAGGAGTGACATGCTGATATATAAAGTGAGCCTGAATGCATCTACCTGCATCATTTGGCTTCCCACCGAAATGTAGCTATGTCAGCCGCAGCAGCAGCGACAGCCATGTCAGCCGCAGCAGCAGCGACAGCCATTCAGGCAGAGCGCAGCCCCGAGATCGGCCTGTGCACACTAGTGCTGGTGCATGGGCTTCATCAAGAAGCCTTTGACGATCCTCGACGGAGATCGTACAGGAAACGGGCCCGCCCTTGTGACCTTCGGATCCGCAGGTCCGGTGGGAACGGGCCCTGTACGCAAGACCCTCCAAGCAAGAGCTCAGGTATGCCAAGGTAAGTTCATGCCGAGGTAAGTCTCTGTCAAGCCACCCACCAAGCCCTTGACTTGTTTTCGTTGTCTCTATTCCTTGTGAGAGGCTACAGCGAATGCAATACACCACTCTTTCTTTGACGTTTCTATTGAAATACCAGAGATAGGTTGATAATATGTGGCATGCTGCCAGCTAAACTAGTGATGTGTGTCTTATGAGTTGCAAATGATGCGCATGATCAGTGATGATGAGTGGATCAGTGATGATGAGTGGATCAAGTCAGTCAAGTCTTGCGGCCTTACAGTCCTGCCCCTTCTTAAGAAAGCCTGATGCAGTTGTGCAGAATGCAGCAAGTCAATGGAAATCTCTGTCACTGCAAATGTTCATAACGTTCATGCAGCGCTCTGCACAAGCGGATGACACTTTCAAACAGCTTATAGTAACAGTGTTTGAGCGGGGTTCAGATTGTCGCGACACTGTGACTGATGCCCCTTGCTGCAAACGCTGTAAGAGGGATGGGTGAGTCTAGAGGGAAGTGTTGCGAGGAGATAAGGTAAGCATGTCACCAATGACAAGCAGTTCTCAAGCATGTTCAAACAGTGCACATGCTGGGGAACAAGTCTTTGCAGCTTTAGCCTGATGGCCGCTGCACCGAAGCAGTGGCTGCAATGTTCATGGCAGCGACCAATTGCAGACTGGCGGTAATGGCTGTCTGCATGGTTTATGGCACATATCATCATATTCTGCGGCGCTTGGAAGCATTGGGGGTTTCATCAGGAGCAGATTGTGCACTGCTGAAAGCTTTGCTGTAGTCTCCGCCCTGCAGCATGCATTGCTCTGTCATGCCCTTGTCACAAATGTAATGAATGTCGACATTTGCATAACCCTGGCATTGGCGCTGTGTGGCAAACACTGCCACATCAGGGGAACCTGTAATTTGAACGCCCTTGTCACCAAAAAGTGAAAAGCAGCAGACAGTACAAGCACTTGCGCTGAGGTAGACGATCAAGCAGAACAGCACTGCAGGACATCATGGGCTCACATCTTTCTCCATGATGTTCTTGATTTTGCCCAGCTGGTTTGACAGCTTCTGATCCCTGTTCTTGCCAAGATCCTTGTGCGTCTTCCGGCCTTCTGACATCTTGACACCAAACTGGAAAGCAGCCTTGGGGTTGGCCTCCTTTGCACTTTTGTATTCCTGCCATTGCTCCTCTGTGTCAAAGTCATACCGAGACCGCCCTTTCTCCTGCACCAGCAAAACACAGCCTTAAGAATCTTACTTGGATCGTCCAGGAGACCATAGCCAAACACCGTGCACAGCAATAGATGCAATCTGCATTGGGTTGAATGGTCTGCACCTGTGGACATTGCTCAGAGCAACCTTTAAAGAATTGTCAGCAGGAAATGTATTGCACATTGCTGTGTCCCACCACGCCACAACCTCCTATCCATGCAGATTGACACAATGACAAAGCATCCATATGTAGCAGCTGCGTGGCAGTTGACTTTGCTCTCCCCATGCTGCACACTCTTCTGACCATGGCTCTTGCAAGCCTGACCAGCTGCAATTAGGTTGCAGCTGTGAAGTTTACAAAAACAATGTATGTATGTTTGCTTACCTTGCTGTCCATGGCTGAGAAGTCAGCCTCGTCATCATCCACAACAGCAGTGCCCAGCTCATGGTAGCCAGGGTAGCACTCCCCATATGCATCTGGCACAAAGGCTGCTTCCCGCATCCTGGCATCCAGCTCCTTTCGCTTGGTCTTGTCTGCATCCTCACGCTTGAAGACTGACGCTAGGCCCGCATCCTTCTGCTCCTTCGTCATGCTGCCCTGTAGCAGAAGTGCTCATTGATCATCCGCTAACAGAAAGCGCACCAATGACAGATGAGCACAAGGGCACAAGTTGTCACACTGCGTACAGCCACAGACTTTGAAAACGGAGAATAAGTGGAGCAGGGCAGCATGCAGTAAGATATGTTGGGTGCTGCTCTGCCTTGTGCGTACAGCTTTGGCGTCAGATGGAGGGAGCGTGCACTGTGCAGACAGCTGAAGACATGCAAATGTTAAGTGACGGTTATGTTGACTTTCTTTCCATACAAATGGTTCAGGCGACAGCATCAGCAACAGCTTCTCAGTACAGCCCGGCTCATGTACATGTCTCAAAACAGAACTAGCTGCGGGAAAATGCTGCAAAAGACAGTGACAAGGAGCACACAGGACGAAAGGACAGTCACATGAAGAAAAGCTTTGCACAGCCAGGTCATCTGTTGCAGCACATTGAAGAGGGAGCTTGTAAATTAATCTAAACAAATATTGTGGAACCCATATTGCGCTGGGTTGAAGCACTTACCATGGCAGCTTCAGCATCAGGGTCTTGCAACTGCTGCCGCTGACTGACTAGAGCCTGGTACTCGGGGTCAGTACTGGCCTGGTACTGTACATTGGCTGCCACATACGCCTCAACCTGAGGGTCAGACCTGCAAGCATTGCCAGCATGTGAATACTTGTAGCAAGGTGTCCATCACACGCCCATTGACCCATAAGGACAGAAAAGCTGTTGCTGGATATACTGGTAGATGAAAATGCAGCAGCATCCATGCTCTACATGTAAAGCAACTGCCAGACGGTGCCCACAGCTGTTTGGGACTTGATGCTTGTTCAGGCATAAGACTATCTGGGGCACATCTCACCCCCAGAATTGACTGTTGCAACACACAATTCTGCACAGTTTGTGTTCATACAGTGTTCAAGCACACTTGAAGCAGGTGATCACGGAGACTTTTCATAAGTTGCATGCAGCTTCATGTCAGCAACAATTGTGCAGAATTGTGGCAGCCCCTCTGTTGGGTCTCTGAAAGGACAGAACATGAAACACATATACTAAACAGTGTTAGGCGAGGATTACCCTGGGTTAGCAAAATTGCCGTAGGCCTGAGCATAGTCATAGCCTGCAGGAGGCCGTGCAGGGCCAGCCACTCCAGAGTCTGGAGGGGGTGGGGGTGGAGGGGGCACACCCCCAGGAGGAGGTGGGGGCGGGGGTGGCACACTGTCATCAACCTCCATGTCGTCATCACCTGAGCAGTAGATAATATCTAAACACGAGCAATGACAGCGCTTGTTGACCGTTGCCACAGTGGTGATAGGGTGAAATGCAGGCAGCTGTTGTGACTTGCAGCAACAGCTTGTCTTCCAGCTTTGAAGGAGCTCAAGAGCTTGAGAGTGTGCTGTGATTGATGGAGAACTTGGAAACAAATTGAGGCCTCACAAGAAGTGCTTGCTGTTGCAACGATGATGACAACTGACAGCAATCTGATATTTGACATTTGTGATCGCAGCACAAAAATCATGTCACAAGGCGCAGTCCACCATCAGTCCACCACATGACCTGCCTGCTGATTTGTCATCCCTTGGCAATGGAGGCAAGTCCTCCATCTTGTCCCCACTCTGCCCAAAGTACGACCCTGACTTGGAGGCTTGCTCACCCTTCTTGCTCCTTTCCTGTTGCAGCCAAAGAAACATGGAAGTTGATAGCCTTCAGGTCTTCAGAAATCAGATGCCACCAATGGTTTGATAAAAGACCAAGCATGGACAGTGAGCATGTCAAGGCACCAGGCAGCAGTCGCAAACCGCTAAGATATGTCCATCTGGTGACAGTAGGATCGACTGTTTCAGTACACGAAGCATGCTCAGCCTCACCTTTGGCAGCTCACAGACGTAATCTGTCCCGGCATCGCCAAAGATGTCATCATCTTCTGTCTTTGGCCTTGCTGCAGGTGGTGGCATGCTGTTGCCTGCAGAAGCAGCAAACTACAATCTGTCTGTGCAGAAGTATGAGATACAAGGAGATGCCTTGAAGCACAGGATCCGGATTTCCTTATGCTGCAGTGCCGCTTAACACTACAGCATGACAACTTGCCAACAATGGGGGCTGGCAGCAAGCAACTGTGTGAAAGAGGAAGACTCAGCACTTGTGGCACCTCAACTTGTATGTGACAGCGGCCAGAACTAGGGTCATTATGCACATGTGGTAGTGCAGTGAGTCATGCCATGCAGAAGCTGGCTTATATACTTATGCACTCATGACACTAAACAGCTGACAAGGATCCAACTCAATGTCAATAGCTCAGCAGCCTTCCATATGGTCAAGCCCTCCAACAGAATTTGAGGCATGGCAAATTGCAAACCTACAACACAATGGGAAGCACAATGGGAGGCTCTCGGATGTTGAGCATGCAGATGCGGCAGAACAGGAATCACCTGCTGGTTTAGGCATAATATTGGCAGCACCGTGCACAATGGGGAAGTTGGTGCCGCCTGTAACCCCAAGGCCATGCAGAGCAGCCAGTTTGTCCTTCTTCTTGGGTTTTTTGCTGGGCTTTCCTTGATTGACTTTCATGTACGACATGATCTTTGCCATCCGGTCTAGAACAGCGCTGTCCACATGGCCGCTCACGGCAGCAACAGGCTGCAATCAAGAAAGTGTTTTGGGTTGAGAGATCTCAATGTCTCAACAGAGGATGGAGTGCTGGTGTGGAGAGTTGAAACAAGCCCTAATCATGCCTTGCAATGCAAGTCAGTGACACAGGACTGTCCTGGCACATGCTGTAAGCTTGGTCATACACACATGCAGGCTGAATACAAAGAAAAGCAGCAATGCAGCTGTTGGGCCCAACTCTCAGTTGCATGACATACCGGCGGGCAGTCCTCCTTTGATCGCCTCAAAGTTGTGGGCACATCTGTGCTGCTGTCAAGTTCCTCCAGGTCATACACAAATGCACTGCGCATGGGAAGGAACATCTCGTTTGCTGGAGCCTTGAATGGCTTGAAGACAGCATTGTAGACGCTTTGCCCATTGGGCGTCACAAACTTGACATCCTGCAGCTCACAGTGCACTGACCTCAATGTTGCTTACAATGATTATGATACAGCAATAAATGGTAGCTTGATGTAGAACAATTGCAACATGCTTGACTGCTGCATGTAGGTGCAGAGCTGGAAAGTCTACCTGATGTTTCTGCTTGGTCTTCTGCCCCTTTCCTTTGGCCTCTTGCATATCTTGCAGTTGCTTGTCTGTTTGCTCAACTTTGACCTGCATGCACTCTCACTTGGGTCACATGGAGCTCGGCTGCTGATTGATGCCTGCTGAATGGGTAACAGACGCAAGTCATAGCAGCAGGTCTGTCAAGGCCAAGAATACCTTCTGCAGCAAAGCATAGTCCAACCCTTTGACAAGATGCGTGTGCTCCAGATCACCACCCAGATACTTTGTTTCTTCAACACTCATGGTGGGATTGAGGGCACTGTCGGTGGGCAGGCCGGACATGGCTGTGCGCTCATAATCTGGGTTGAGCCCCTTTCTTCGCTCTTCTGCTCGATCCCTGCACGTTCCATCAGGACTCTACGGAGGAAGCTATGCATGTGCTGCCTTGAGCTTCCAAGCACATCACGATCTCAAGATCAGTTGGAAGGCAGTGCACACCTGTACTGAGGACCTTCATCCTCTTCAGCAGTTTCAGTCTTCGGCTTTGGCCTAGGTGGCCTCTTTTTCTGAGCATTTGGCTTCTGTCTATTGCTTGGAGTTTCGCTGCCTCTATTCGCTCGTGGGGTGTCCAAAAGCGCACGGAAATCCGCGTTAGTTCGCGGAGTTGGAGGCTCCCTTGCCGGTGGAGGCAGTATGTCCGCCATGCTAGTGCTAGGTACTCGTTCTGAAGCGTCTGTGGCGCAAAATGAACCTTGCTGGATGCGCTCTGCGCAGCAAAAAACCCACTACTCTCCCGTGCTGCACCTAGAGTCTGTGCGTAACCTATTTGCCTGGTCTCCAAACTCGACACACAGCAGCGACTGACGGCAACAATGGCGGACCGCGCGCATGCGACCAGCCCAGAAGTCGATACTCCCAAAAGTGAGAAGCATCACTTGCGCGCGTTGCTGTTCGCGCAACCAGACCCAACTAGCTTGATATTGTAGGTGACAAGACGATCACTCAAAGGAAGCAAGACGTGGACACCGGTATGTCTTATGAGTTGTGTCGTCAGGCGCATCTGCACTCGCACTAGAATGCCGCTGCCTGCCAAGGAATGCATGCACTGCGTGCTATTGCTGGCTGCAGCTCTGATGGAGACTGTCCTGGTTGAACTGAGGGGCAATCTCAAGCAGCTAGAGGACGACAGGTGACCTTCTATGCATACCAGTGTGCTGTCTGTGTCATTGTGCAGCTCTGGTAGCATTTGCTGATGAGGTGGCCATTTTTTTCCCCCCAATTTTGCAGCTGGATGTATGAGGCACCTCGGTATATCTGCCACTGACATCAAGAAGACGGCACGAAAGCCTCATGTCATCTTCATCAGACGACAGTGCATCACAGCCATGGCAGCCGCTTGCCGAGCAGCCAGAATGGCAGGACGTTCAGCCAATTCAGCAGCCAGAAAGCTTGTCGCCTGTTGTATCAATACAGTATTCAGAACAAAGCAGGGAGGTCTTGACTTATTTTAGGGCAATACGTGCTGCCAAGGAGCTGAGCGCAAGAGCCCTGTGGCTCACGCAAGAGGTAAAACCAGAAAAGGTCCTATGGCTCATTGCTGCATCCTGCAGTGCACAGACCAGAGGACCACATGAGTTTGTGACGTTTCTGAGCTGCAATCACAGGTCCTCTGTGTCAAATTTGCTGAACACACCAAGGACCACATGACTTTGTGACGCTTGAGCTGCAATCACAGGTCATCTATGTCAATTCTGCTGACTACACAGCTTGGGCTTACAGATGGCAGTGCTTGGAGGCTTTAGGCACTTTTGACGCAGAGATGGTTTTTATAGAAGAAATGGCCAGTCGCAGCCCAAAGAACTATCAGCTTTGGAACCACAGACGGCGTTTTGCCTTCAAACGGGGCCCATCACATGCACAAGAGGTATCTGCACCACATTGTTAGACTAGTGTTGACTTGAACCTGACATTGTCTGGGTGAGCCCCTGCTGGGTCCCTATGACATAATATCAATTATGCATTTGTTTTGTTCTACACCTGCATTAGAAGTTCCAAGTGAAAGAAATGCTACAACTAGATGAGGCGCTTGTGTGTTCAGGAGCTTTCATATGCTGCCCAGTGCCTGACTGAGGACCCCAAAAACTACCATGCTTGGGCTCACCGCCAAGCTATAGTGCAGAAGTTTGAGCTGTGGCACCAGGAGCTTGAGGTGGTCGCTGAGCTGCTGCAAGAGGATGTTCGCAACAATTCTGCATGGAATCAGCGTTTCTTTATCCTGTCAGAAGGCCCAGAGTTGTGAGTTCATGACCCTTCACACTCAACCTGCTTGACCGAGGGCTTATGCTTTGTGCAGTAGCTCAACATTTTTGCGTTGGCATGTGAGCATAAGTCACACATAGGACCATGCTTTTAGAAGACTGCTGACCTTGATTTGCCTCCACATTGTAGCTTTTGTAGCAGCCTAGACAAGTCAGGCAAACTCATCAGATGCATGCAAACAGTGTGACAGATGTCATGAACCCATCTAATTCTGCTGGCTTGCAGGCAGAGGCAGCCAGATGCGCTTGGCAAAGAAGTGCGGTATGTGCAGCAAAAGATTTTGACTTGCCCATACAATGAAAGCGCATGGTCCTTCCTTTCTGGACTGCAGAGCCTGTGGCCCAGTCCCAAATTGCCAGGTTTGCAAAAGACCCTGGCAGAATTTTGTCTGGAGGTATGAAACGTTGCCGTGCAATGCTGAATGTGCTCAAGTTTTTATCAAATTTGCAACAAGACATGATTGGCATGCATCAGGTGAGGTCAGTTTTTGAAAGATTGTTGTTTTACAGGTGTTGCAAGGCACACCGTCATGTCCGCCAGCATTGGCATTTCTTGCTGACATGTGCATAGCAGCAGAGCCCAAAGAAAGGGACTGTGTTGTGGCACAGCATCAACATCTGCTCGAGGAGCTACTCACAGCTGACCCCTTAAGAAGTGCTTACTGGCAAGCACAGCTGCAGCTTGTTCAGACTCCAGCAAACCTCAGAATGCAGTCCTGATTGTCAGACTCAGGCTTGTAACAGTCAGTTGGAGGTTTATTGCCTGCTCGTCGGCTTCGTCTGCCTTGATAACTGTGTACTTAGACACAGAACAGCAGACTATGCTATGATAGAGGTTTGACAAAATGTCAGACAGCTGTACCTATTGATACAAACACATCAGAGTGATGCAGCACTATATAGTTGTGTGATTTCTGAATTGAGACAGAGGAGCCTTGCTGCAATCAGCAGCATGCTAGTTTCAGGTTCTGCTGGATCAAATGGCCGCTTCAAAAAGTTTGACCCCTGATGCTATTGGCTGGACGTCAAGTCCATTTTGATTGTCCCAAGTCTTTGCTGTGCCCACCATTTTCAGCTGTGACGCTGCTTTTCATGGCTCTGCATGTTATTGCCATCTACTGCAGGCCGCATGAGTCCCACCAAAATGGTTGTGCTGGTGAGGCTCAATGCTGAGGCCCCAAGTCTGCACAATTTGACACGCTGAACTTTTGAACCATGTCCGTACAGTTGCACAAAAATGGCTGACTTTTGCCATTGCAAAAAACATACCCCGGGCCCACTTGTCTTGCAAATTGCATGAAGTTGTCAATCTTCACATTACTTGGGGGTGTGTCGCCCCATATTTGCCTTACCAATGGGCTGAACAGGTATCTGCGCTGGACTCTGCATGGACAATCTGCAGTCTGAACAGGTCTGCTTTCTTGCATTGCATGTGGTAGTCAACAAACATACCCAAAAGCAGCAGCACCCACTAGGAGCACTGCTATTGTGCCTTTGTGTGTGGCATTGCTGTGCACTTTATGGTCAAACCACGGCTTGTACATTGGCCACGGGTATGCCTCATGCAACCCTGCAACATTGTGATGATGTTGCCAGTTTGAGGCCAGGCAAACAAGCCTCAGTTGCTCACACGCTCGTTCTCACCGTATGCTCGCTCTGCTGTGAAATTCGCTGCTGTGATGTATGACCACGCCAGGCCTGTGCCTGCCAGGCCGCCGATGACGCCACCGGCCACCGGAACGACCAAGAATGCCATGCAGGCAAGCCTTTCAGGCAGCACACAAGTCAAAAAACCCGTGACAGGTAAATGAAAGTTACGCAGTCTGGCTTTCGTAGAGGTTCCTAGAGTTCTGAGCCATGACATATGGTTGACCAATAATTTTCCCCTTGAGTTGCTAATGCTGCGCTAACGGTGAATGCGACCATGTCTCATTGCGCATGAGTGATATGGTAGCAAAGGCCAGGCGCGGTGCAGCTTTCCTGGGGTGTCACAGGTCTGGCTTGCTCACCGTTCAAGCACTGCGAAAGGCATGCCCGCAACTTCTGACAGTGCGAGCGTGCAATCTAGCTCCGCCAGCCGGCAGCAATCAACGTTGTCCACTGTCACTGACGCTCAGAAGTCTCAGCGAACATCTGGAAAGGTCCGCGCAGCGGCCGCTAGGTTTAAGCAGAAGCTAACTTTCAGATCGCATAAGCTCCAAGACGAGCCTCAGCTAGCGAGTTCGGAAGCGATCGTGCGTCCAGACCTTCCGGTAAGCGTATTCGCTGACATCAGCTGTGTGATTGCCTTATCTTTCCTGATGAAGCTGAGCTTGTTACAGGGTCCGGAACTTACAGGACCAGTCCCTAGTGTCCCTCTTTTGCCAGCCCCTACTGACGACGCAGCATCTGGTCACCTGAACACTGAAAACCTTCAGACACCAGCCCAATGGCTGCCATACAGAGACATATTTGTCCAGGCAAGTCATTGTTCATGCTGACTTGGCAAGTTGTCCCTCTCCACGTGTGTCCCCCACCTGCCAGAGGTCATATCAATGCTGCAGGTGCTGCATGCCAGTCATTTGCGGGGAGCAGATGTTAGCGGATCTTCTGATCCATTTTGCAAGGTCTCACTAGGCCACTTTCAGGCCCATACTCGCACCTTGAGCAGAACGCTTGATCCTGCCTGGAATGAGACGTTCACCTTTGTGCTGGAGCCAGATGCACTCGCACTCATGGGCGGGGCCCCTGTCATCACGTTTGAAGTCTGGGACTACAACAGATATGCCCGTAATTACTTCTTGGGAGAGGTGTGCTGCTGAAGTCGTCACCTTGACAGATCATGACACTTGCAAAGCTCATCAACCCATGCATAGCATGCAGCAAATCATCAAAGCCACTGCTGCACTAGTCTTGGCGTGCTGCGGCCATCTGTGGCATACAAGTGCAAGGAGACTGTCATGTTCAGCCATCATGGCCATGTTGCCTATGATGGCCATGCTGAGAGGCTGTGTAGTGCAAGTTTGCTACAGCATCTGAAGTAGACAAGTGCGAGCTGATCATTCAAGAAAAAGGTGCAGCTTTCAGACTCCACTCTGACAGCTGCTGTTTGTGGCAATTGCAGACAAGCTGGCAGCTGCCCTCGGAAGTCCAACAGTCCAAAGTCACGCAGCAGCTATCGCTGCATTCCAATCGTCACAAGGCTAGGGCACAAAGCACAGGCTTCATTGAGTTTGCTGTATGGCTGGGACCTACAGGCGATGTCCTTGGCAGGATGTGCGAAGGTGCTGACTATGTCCTGTGCTTTCAGTCTTTAGCTGGTGCATTGCATCATTGTGAATTTAAGTGTTAGCTAAGCAAGCTGCAGCTGCAAATGCACTCATCGTTTCTGAGTTGCTGCTGAAGGCAAGTGAGCTGGTCACATCTGCATATATGTCTGGACTTCAATTTTCTTTGTGCAACATGCTCTCAAGTTGCAAAGTGTCTGGTACCAGTATGTGCTCTGTTGCAACAAACATTGCCTCATCATGAGATGTGCTATCTGTGCCATGGCAGTGGTAAATTGTGTCAAAGCTGTGTTGGTCTACTTGAGGGTGTACATTGCAAGCAGCCCATAAGCATCAAGCTGAGCGTATCTGATTGTGCCGTGAAAAGAATGGCACCTTTGTTGTTGTATCTGTATGGTCATAGACGCATCTGGCTGCAGATGTCTCGCACTGCTTCTTGCTTGTGGCTGTTGAGGCAGAGGCTTGCTGTGGGCCTTTTGACTGAAAGCAAAGCACATCATACACAGCTTGTGTGTGCAGGCAAATCAAGCTGTGTGCGCACAAAGCTGAGCTCTCTTGTGCGGCCCTTTGGGCATGCCAAAACGCTACCTCTTGTGGTGCACACCAGCGGCAACACCGTGTATGAAGAGCCATGCTTGGCTTACCTACATCTCCACATCACCCAGGTACCATCAATACATTCCACCATCCTCTCAGCAGCACAACACCAGCCACTATACAGCCTGTTGCAACACAGCAACTGACTTCTTTGACTTCTTTGTCTTACAAGTAAGCATACTGTGGAATATGGTCAATGTAGCTGACCCTTGCTGACTTGGGCTGCATTTGCTGAATTGATGGAACATTGATGGTCCTTCTCCTGAGGTGATGATGTCTTGCTGCTTTGTGTCCCTAACTGTATCCTGGCTTTGCTTGCCCCAGCTCATACATGATATGTACTTGTCTTTGGCAGCCTGATATTGGCAAGGACCAAGCAGGTGTCACAATGTCTTATCAGCAACCATGCAAAGATGATGACAATGGTGGCAGGCATGTGATACAGGTCAAAGGCCTGCCGACTGAATTGGTGCCTCAGCGCTCTGCCATGTCCAGAGCCCATGCACAGCAAATGCTTGCTGTCAAGAGCCTGACAGCAGTAATGATGTGGTGCAGGTCAAAGGTCTACAGACTGATTTGGTCCCTCAGCGGTCTGCCATCTCGAGAGCCCGCACTTTGCGTCGTAGCAACTCCAGCAGCAAGATGTCGTCACCTTCTCACAGCAGGCTGGCCAGAGTGCTGCACCGCAGTCAGCACAGCACGCCTGGCGCCATGCAGAGGCATCAAATGCTGTCGCCTGCGGACAGTGAGGAGATACAGGAGACCCTGATGAATGCCCCGTCTGAGTCCAATGTGGCACCAGGGGAAGGTGACAGCCCAAGGTGGCCCTCCCTGCCTGTCTGCTCATCTGCTTGTTCATTCGTGTGTCTGTGCATTCATGGGTGTGTGCAGTCAGCGAATGACCCACCCGCCCGCTCGCTCGCTCACTCACTCACTCATTCACTCACTCAATGGCTGCTTGACATGCACTTACTGATTGCTACATTGATTGACTGACTGGCTGCATGCCCGCCCGCCTGCCTGCCTGCCTGCCTGCCAGCCTGCATTACCAACCCAGTGGCTGGCTGATTCCATGCAGGAGCCTGGAGTCGGGAGGCGGTGGTGACAGTCAGCCGTCCCCATTCCGGCAGTGGGCTCAGGGGCAGCAGCCCTGGTGGGCTAAGGATGATCAGGAGTCTTCCTTTCTGGACAGGAGTGACAGGGCAGAGTCTGAGCCTGATACTGACCCCGGCAGCACCTCACCAGATGGCCTGCAGCATAGCCACTCTGCCAGGCGCCGCTACTTCTATCTCATGGTGATGCTGCACCTCCATACATTATGCTTTGCTTATCATGTGGTAGTATTGCAGCTGCGTACAGTGACTTCCCTTTGTAACAATTGCTTTGGTTCCCAAAAAACATTGTCCTTTGTACGAACTGTCCTTACTTAGAGTTGCCACTCCAGTCAGACTTCAGTGATGGGTTACCAAATGCATTGTTCTGACATTGAGATTGTCCTTACATTGAGTATTCTTACAAAGAGAAATTACCGTAGCATATACATCATTTCCACCTGACACTTGACCCACCTGTCTATAGGTTATGGACAGCCCCCATCAGATGGCCTGCAGTACAGCCTTTCTGCTTGTTGCAGACACAGCATACTAATACGCATAACGCGCATGTCAACTGTTGTTTCTACATCACTGGTGGCCATGGGCAGTACACAAGCATGCTCGGAACAAGTAACAAACAGGTCCCACTCATCTTTCTAGCACATAGGCACACAATAGGCGCATCATAGCTTGTCTGACTATTGATACTATAGTGCAGGTGGCCGTGGGCAGTCAGAAGCATACCAATATTCTGAAGAAAACGATATCAAAGAAATGATAAGATATTGCAGAAATGGAAATATACAAGCATACTGAAGCTCACAGGCATAACAAAGCATAAAGTGGTCGGTTCAGTTGTTGTTGATGTTGTGCAGGCGGCCATGGGCAGTCAGAAGCACACCAGTTTCCTGAAGCTTGTAATGGTCATTGTACCACCGCCATTTCCAACTCTTATCCCTGCTGTGCAGGTGGCCATGGGCAGTCAGAAGCACACCAGCATACTGAAGCATGCTGATGAGGCTGGCAGCCTGCAGTGGGACTGGAAGGTTCCGCTTGTGGCTCAAGTGCCAATTGCAAACAGGATAGTCAAAATGGAGCTGCACAGCACCTCCAGCCGCAGCAAGGTTGGCAAGGTCATTGCCAGGGCTTTGATACCGCTGTTCCAACTCATTGGCTTCCATGAAGGTAGCAAGCATTCTGTGGACAGGCAGCTGCAGGCATTGCTTCTGCATCTTGCGGTTGCTTCAGCTTTTGTGCTTTTGTGAAGGCTTTACAGCAAACAAAGACAGCTTCCTGTGCAGTTGTAAGAGTTCAGCAAGGTTTGCGCAAACCCCTCTGAACAGATAACTTCATGTAACGCTCTTGGCAGGTGCAGGTGGCCTCATCCTTGCCCAACTGCACTGTGCACAAGCAATGCGTGAAACTTGAGCCACTGAGGTAAACTTCCAGCGATTTCAGCCATAGCTGTTTTGTGTGCTTACTGTGAGGACTTTCACAACTCTTGCTTTGTCAACAATGTCAGACTAAAGCTGTGCTATGCAGAGACTGAAGCACAAGGGCCTGGCAGGCGGCGGGCAGAGGAGGGGCAATGGTTCAGGTTGCATGGGCCCAGCAGGGCAGCCTCCCTGCAAGAGGCTGCTGGCATCGCCAAGCTGGCTATGGCAGTGGTGGATGCTGACGTACGCAGGACCATGTACCTGCAACCCCTGCTCAGCCAGGACAAGTACACAGGCAAGCACTATGACGCTCAGTTCTTTTGGGCTTGCCCTTGTGAGTGGGAGGGAGACAGGGGGATTGTCCAAGGCATACAGGGACAATGTGACATGCGCTATGATCAACAATGGACATCTCAGGCATCCTCTTGTGTAAGAGTAACCAGAGCTGGGTTGTCTCATGGGTTGTGATGTATATCTACCTGACACAATGGCCACTTGATGCCTGCAGTGTCCTGATGCACTTCCTTTCGCAAGCGTCAAACCTGCAACTTGGCACGCAGGTGACGTGCCTCAGTATGAGAAGCAAGCATGGCAGGCAGAGGCCTCCGGCATTGCCCAGCCATCACTGCTCCAGCTGACTCCCCTGCCAGAGCACCTGAATGAAGAGCCTCAGCGCTCTTCCCATGAGGGTGTCATGAATTGGCTGCATGACGGCCCTGCAGTGCAGCACACTGACTCCTTTGGCAGGGAGGCTTCCCACTCAGATGCTGGGGTCCACACTCCCATCAGCCCGTCAGGGTAAGCGCTCAACTTGAATCAGCTGCAGAAGATGATTTTGCTGGGGAACATTCCCATGATCATGCAATGTAGCCAAAACTACTCCTGCTGATCTTGCTCCCATAGCAAAGGTCGCATAGGACCTGCAATACACATTGTGAGCACAGTGCTATACGTCAGTAGGCAGCAATTTGACAGTACATCCTCTGAAGTGTGTGCTTTGTACTGACTGCTCATCATGTGGACAAAGCCCTTCCTGCATGCTGAGCTGTTCTGACACACAGGCCAACTTTCATGCTGCTCAGTATCATTCCCTCTGTGCTTGCAGGCCAAGAAAGAAGCAACAATGGCCAGCCTTTTCCTCAACCCCCAAGATCCTCTGCAGACGCCCAGCCAGCAGCCCAGCTTGATGCATTTAAGACATACATACCGTGCCTAGCGTGATTCCTTCTGTGGTGCAGGTCAAGACAAATCAACAGTGGCTAGCCTTCCCGTCGTCCTGGTATATCACTCAGCAGACCCCCAGCTGAAAGCACAGTTTGATGCACTCAGACATACGTGCCACTGTATGTTATGCCCAATCTCTTTCTCTCTTTGTTTGCAGGTCAAGTCAGCACCAACAGTGGCCAGCTTTCCCATCGCCCCCCTACATCCCCCAGCAGACCTCCAGCCAGCAGCACAGCCTGATGCAGGCAGCAACCCGCCATGCCAGGGCTGCAGCAGCGGCAGGTCAGCAGCTGGCGCAGGAGGCGGTGCGATGGGCTAAGGGCCTGCCTGTGCAGCACACTGGGCCTAGTGTACAGCCTGGGGTCAATGTGCCCGCCGGCATGCTCAAGGTCAGCATTGTTTGTTGTGTTGCAATTGAGTTGTTTTACAGGTGAGTCAGATTGCAATTGAGCTACATCAGGTCAGACAGCCTGAAAGGGCGAGTCACGGCTGAAAAAGAGCTGTGCATGATCTGCTTGGTTTGTGAAATGACTTACCAGTCAAGCAATACAGAAAAATCAGCAATAAGCTTTGCATGACCTGCTTCTTTTGTGCTCAGTAGCAGGAAGAGCAAAGGACAGAATAGCCTATGCTAGTAGGTACTGCAGCAGGAGCCTTTGTTGCCAGGAAGCAGTCTGGACTCAGTTCTAGCAATGTTTGGACTCAGCTCTAGCAATGTCCCTTTGTCTCAAGGTTTTTGCTGCTGTCTGTTTTCGACTGTGACTGTGGGCCAAAGTAACTAAAGTTGAAGCAGTGACTTGCTGTGATGTCTGCACATGTGTTTCTCACACTGGCATTGTGCCAGTGATTGCTTGCTGCGTGGGCTCTGACTGTGACTGCTGTGGGTGCAGGTCACGCTGCATGATGTGGAACTGTCGACGCCATCGCTGTGCTTCTGTGTGATCAAGGTGGGCCCCCACTGGGGCCGCACTGCCACTGTTATGGCAGCTCCAACAGTTTCGTGGAACTGGGAGGTGAGTGCACCACACACCACCTGCCTCAGGTCATGCTGCATGATGATGAGCTGTTTGTACCGTTGCTGTGCTTCTGCGTGATCAAGGCAGGCCCTCACTGGGGCCGCATTGCCACTGCCATGGCTGTCCCCAGAGCCGTCTGGAATTGGGAGGTCAGTGTGGCATATGTGACCCATCCTTGTTGCTGTACAAGCCGTCTTCTCCAAAACAACAGCAGGAGCTGCGTTCTGCAGTACCCAATGCTCAGCCCTGTGCTACATGTTGAAACACAGCACCTGCGCAAATTGCCAGCTTGATGGGCAGTAGCATGCGGCCGTTGGGTCTGTGTATCAGCGCCTTCCATTGATATTTAATGCCAAGCAGCATGTATACGTCATTGGCATATGCACTGGCTTCACGTCCTGGCAAAATTCAATGTTGTTGTGGTTGGTGTGCAGGTGCATGTGCCACTGTATGACCCGTCCACTGTGATGTTGCTGGCTGTGTGTGTTGCGCAGCCCAAGGTGCACAGAGCCCGCATTGTGACTCGGGCAGTACGCAGCATGCTTGCACAGGTGCCTCCTCCAAATCACTTTCTCATGCATTGAATGTCATGCCTCATGCAACTCACGTCTGGTGTGCAACACAGTGCAGTTGATACACAGCTGCTCAACACCACACCTTGCAAGCTGTCTTGAAACCCTTTTGGCTCAGATTGCCCTCTGATTTGTCGAATCATTGCTGATGGAAGCCAGCAAGAAGCTCCTGCTGCAGACGTGCATGGGATTCATGTGACGGTCGCATGTGCGAATATGTGGCAGTCATATGCTCAAGATATGTGATGGTCATGTGTGCAAGTACAGTAAATTATCCAATGCTTTTGCATGGCAGTCATATGCTTGACGCATTTGATGGCCATGTGCATAACTGCAGTAAGCACCAAGTGTTTGTGCTTGATGCGAGCAGGAGGACACAGTTCTGGGCAAGCTACGCATCCGGCTGTCCACTCTGCAGCCCTGGACAGAAGTAGAAGCACGCCTGCCCATGCTAGCTGACCGCGACAAGGGCTGCGCCAAAGTGGCCCATGCCCACCTGTCCCTCAAGGTCTGACATCCAAAAAATGTTTTTCAGCAGCTGTGTACTTCAGTTTGCTTCCATGGCTTGCATAGTTGCTGTGCTACAAGCTGTGACTCTAGCCTGCAATTTTTGACTATTGCATCAGTCTTCCTGCAATTGATTGTGGAAAGTATCAGAACAGTCCTCTGTTGAGGTGGCCAGAAGACTGTTTGAGAATCTAGGAATAGTGTTGGTGCTGTTGTGAGCATCACAGCGCACAACTGTCATCACGGGTGCATGCTGCCTGACATGAACATGCCAGAGCTACTACCACAGTAACCAAATCACAGGGCACCAAGCACCAGGCTGTATGAGTCTGAAAGTATTGCAACCATTGCAGGTGTTGCATTGGAACCAGCGAGTGCTCCTGACGGAGTATGTGAAGCCCCATTTCCCTAGTGGAGTGTACAAATATGACCTCCACCATGGCAGCGCTGCACACAAAGTGGGACACGAGCATGATCGCATAGTTGCAACCTGGTTGGAAGGAGTCAACCCGCCACTTCCGACCAGCATAGCACTGGGCGTTGTGGACACTCAACGGTGGGGCAAGCACCCCTGGCTGCAATGCAGCTGCGCCCTAATTACATTTGCTACGCTGTGCTTTGCAGCTTGCATGTGAAATACAGATTGTCAGAGATGTGCTCTCTTGCACGTCTGCTTTGCTGTGCTTTGCACATTGCATGTGATGTACAGTTTGCTAGAGACGTGTTTCTATAATTCTGCCTGTTCAGCTGCCAATGCATTCTCATACACAGCTGCATGCCAGTCTATGTCTTCTGCCATGCAGCAGATGAAAGTGGATGATCAGCTGCTCAATCAGCTATATCATCACTTTCCTGCTGAATGACAGAACGCATACACAGGCATGCAGCTGCACACAAGCATGCACTGGCATTTGAACAGGCAGAACTGCAGAAGCAGATCTCTACATGCACTTTCTGGATCAACTGCTCATCAGGAAAACCAATTTCTTCCTACTACTGTATGGCAGAAGACATACACAAGCGTGCTCAGCTGCACTTGAGGATTGCATCAAACATTTGGACAGGCAGCCTGCTCTGCATTCAAGTTGGCATGGCACTAGCGTGGACAATCTGGCTCTGCACAGCTCAGTATGCCATGATATTGCTTGTCAGCACTCATGCACATGATGCAATGTAGTCCCAACATGCTTATATAACACTTTCGTATGATTTGCTGAATCCCACAAAGCTTTCGTTGTCGCAGGTGGCGCTTCACCATGTCTCGTGCCCGCACCAACTGGCAGCGCCTGCAGAATGTACGCACACATGTGGCCAGGTACCAGGCGGGCTTCGAGTCGCTGCAGAGATGGGAGTACCCTGTGGTGTCCATGGCTGCCATTGTGGGCACCACTCTGCTGTCCTTTTACCCTCATGCAGTGCTAGCGTGCCTCCTCCTCTACACCATGCTGCATTCACTTCTCATCTACAGGTGGGCCTCTTCTTGCAAGTCGTGAAGCCACCAGCTAGCTGAACAAAGTATCTGTTGGCAGTTGGCTGACTGAAGCATATAAAACAGGCTGGAGATGGAGTTCACCCTGCTGTCCTTCTATCCCCATGCAGTGCTGGCGTGCCTCCTCCTGTACACCATGCTGCACTCGCTGCTCATCTACAGGTGCTGCCCCTGCAAGCTGTGCAGGACCGCAAGTAGCTGATACAAGTACATGTTCCATAGCTGGCTGACTTAAAGTAGCCTTGACATGAGGGTTGACCTGTTGTCCTTCTACCCACATGCAGTGCTGGCGTGCCTCCTCCTCTACACCATGCGGCACTCCCTCCTCATCTGCAGGTGCTTTTTCTGTCTTGCAAGCTTTGAGGCCAGTAGCTGGCTCATGGCTCTACACCATGCTGCTCTATTGTCATCTCCAGGTGTTGCTGTTTTGCAAGTTGTGGAGCTGGTGGTTGGCTCACTGCTGTACACTATGCTGCAATTCCCTTTTCACCTATGGTGCCCGCCTTCTGCAAGCTGTTCAATCAGAAGTCAGCTCACTGCAAAAGATTGAACAGCTTCTAACGCTGGGTTTGCATGTGATATAGTTGAGCATGAGATAGAGTGCATACCCTACTCTCCCGTCATCTGGCAGGCCAGCTGGCACTGTCTAGGCCAATTTGACTGAATGTGTACTCTGCGCATCAAATGCATCAGCAAATCCTGCGATGCAGACATATCCAAACGATGGAATGTTGAGCAAAGGCTGCATACATTGATGCAGACTCTAAACAGGACTTATATGGGGTCAACAGCTCCTGGTGGTTCAAGGTTACAAGGCTCTGCACTACATGTTACTGATCTATGTCCTTTCATGTCAGTCACAGTCAATGCCTACTGCAGGAATGTGAGTGCTATGTATAGTTGACATGATGTCTGGTGTGATAATGCAGGGGCGTATACAAGGGACAGCCCCTGGAGATGGAAGCTGAGGCTGAAGCTGAGGAGAAAGAGGAGGAGACCGAGGTCAGCACCCCACTCACTCCAGTTGCGCATGTTTGCTGTCCATTCAGAAACAGCTGACAGAAGCCTGCATGAGTTTCTGATAGAACTGCAGATGCACCGTGACTCAGTGTCTGAAGCATCAGGCATGTCAGCCCCTCCAAACCTTTGAATGCAGCTCTTTTGCATTGTTGGTTTTTGCAATGCACTGTCGACTACATCTTGTAATGTTTCTTGGGACTGCTATCATTGCCAGACAGGTGCAGCCATCCCATACAGACCAATGATGCAGCTGAGCAAAAGCAGCATCATGTCAGGTGCGGTCGCAACAACCAGATCCTGAGCAATTGCATGAAGCAACAAAGCGCGTGTGTCTGCAGTTGCTGAGCGATACCAATGCAGTAGCCCAGCTGCGGCGTAAGTACAACCGGCTGCTAGGTGTGGCCCTCACCCTGCAGAACCTGCTGGACGACATAGCCACTCAGCTGGAGCGGCTGCATGCCTGCATCACTTGGCAGGACCCCTCTGCCACCCTCCTCTTCATTGCCTTCTGTGCTGCTGCTGCCATGGCCCTGGCCATGCTGGGCCTGCCATCAGTCATGGCCTTTGGCTGCTTCTGGATGGTGAGGGATCCTTGCTTACGATGTTTTGACAAGAATCCACTTGGCAAAGGAGTTGTGATTGTATTCACACTCCTTGCCCCAAATTGCTTTGGCACTTCCCTGCTTGACATGGGCTGTGTGTCCGAGCAGCGGCGCATTTTTGTGATGCATCAAAGGTCCTGGGCGTGCTGATGCTGCCATGAATCTGGCTTTGCTGAATTTACCAGCAGTCATGACGTTTGCCTGCTTCTGGATCGTGAGCTGTTCGTGCTCACGGAGTGTTTTGAGGGCCTCTTGTGCTGATCAGAGCTCTTGTGCTCACAATGAGCTGTCACTGCAAGCGTGTGATAGGTATATGAGGTGGGACATGCCTGACTGTTGTCATAGCTCTAGACATGCTGGGTCTGCCCTCAGGTATGGCCTTTCATGCTTCCGCATGATGAGCAGCCCTTCCTCAGAGCGCCTTGGGTAGGCTCTGGTGGGCTGAAGAGCTGTGCTTGTGTCCTGCTCAATGCTGCTGAATGCGGTGTTGTTTTGCTGCAGCTGAGGCCACCACAGTTGCGTACTCCAACACCAGCCCCTCCAGTCGCATTCTTCAAGCGGCTACCATCAGTCACGGATCAGCTCATCTGACAGTAGGAGCTTTGCAGCGTGCAGCAGCAGGGACAATTGACTCGTTTTTGAATTTGCTCGAACAATAAGTATACATCAGCATCATGTGTCAGACTTTGCAGAACATCATTTGTGTATTGTAGCAAATGCATGCATGTTCTGCAATGCCTGCATCAAGTATTGAACTATTTGATATGTTTTTGAGTGTCACAAAGGTGCCAGTGTGTGGTGCAGTCTTTCGACAATGTTGGCTGTATTTCGGACCATCTGCAGCAGCAGCAGAGTATCGACCTAGGCTCAAGGTTTTTGAGCATGTCAGCAGCCAATCTTGACTGATGTCAGTTGCAAAACCACGTCCTCAATATGCTTGCGTAATTGCAAAGCACAGTAATGTGTCAATGACCCAATTTTCTTTACTACAACCGCTGATCATGATGGCCTGTACACAGCGTCTTATGTCAAAGACAAAGTCAGGGGCTTTCAATTCGGTTTTTGCATCTCAGACCCATTCCAGACGATTGTCTGCAACTTCAGCCTGATCTGCAGGTCGTGTTCCGAAGTTCACTGATGTAAAAGTGACATCCAATGCAGCCACTGGCAACATGCTGTGCACATGTACAGCTCGCTAAATCAGGTGCTTTGAAAGGTCACGCCATTACAAAGTTTTGCATTGCAGCTGCTGCAAAGCGGTGGTAAGCCGTAGTAGTAGGCAGTGAAGCTGCAAGAGCAACATCTTGCAGGATAGAGGCGTGGTTCCATCACAAGATCACCAACGCTGACTGGCTACCAACACTGTAGTAGATCTGGCGTGAACATGCCAATGTTGGTGAGTGGACAGATCACGACTCAGCGACGCGTCAGCGTGCCATGCCAATATTTTGTGCAGTTGTCCACTGAAGCAAAGGTGACATGTGCTTGCGTGTGTGCGTCCTCCAGTCCAAGAGATCCTTTGTCAGCGGTGGCATTCAGAACGTGACAGAAAACGTGAGTATCCTTGGCGCTGCAAGTGCAACTAACGGATCTGCTAACGGTCAGGCACTCACGCGAACATTCCAAGATTGTGCAGGATTGGGGTTGCAGCCTGAGATTGTGAACCGTGTCAACCGTCGACATTGCCCCTTGCAAGCCGCCAGCGTTCCTGACTCTCCCAGTCCTTGTTTTTTGCGCAAATTGCCTGCAGCGGCGCCCATCACCAGGTACGTTCACGGGAACCATCTTGAGCAGTTGCGCGAAACCGGCTGCTTGAGTCGTCAACTCACTGTGCAGGTTTCGCCAACACACAATGAAGACCGCCACTCTCACATGCTTCATTGTCGTCATCCTGGCTGTCAGCCAAGTCGCTCAAGCTCGTGAGCTCAGAGAAGGTGCGCGCACCATGAACGCACGGTCCCGCAACTGTCAAAACTGCTTGCATGACGGCAGCTGAAAGCTTTCTTGAGGGTCGCCATGCAGAAGAACTTGAGCGACGATTACAAAATGCTGCTGCCTCTGCAGACCTGGTGACTGGCCACGTCGGGCACAAGAGGGCGCTTTTGGCCGCATCTGCTGCCGCTGCTGCGGCGGCCAGCAACGCCAACAGCGCTGCTGCTGCTGCTGCTTCAGCTGCATCCAGTGCATCCGCGGCTGCCTCCGCGTCTGCGTCATCCAGCTCCAGCTCAGGCTCCAGCTCAGGTTCACCTTCAATCTCCTGCACGACGCTGCCCGTGCTCCCGAACGATGAGACTTTCCCGACATTGATCTCTCATTTCTGAAACAGCTTACTGATCGCAAAACCTTACGTGTGCAGTCCCCATCACTTGAAACTGTCAATGTCAAATGTCTCAATGAGAGGGCTCTGCAACATGCAAAAGGGCTTCCCACTCATGGCACCAAGTCCAGCTGTTGGCAACAAACAGCTTGGTGCTAAAAGCATTCAAAGCTTCTGGCCCAGTTTGTGCATGTGTGCAAGCAACATCTGGACCCAACTTGGACTGTATGACATGCAGGTGGCAACAACAACAACAACAATGGCAACAACAAGAACAACAACCGAAACAACAAGGGCAACAACAACAAGAACACCGCCTCTGCTGCTGCCGCCGCTGCTGCTGCGGCAGGCAAGGCTGCAAGTGCTGCAGCAGCCGCTGCATCCGCCTCAGGCAGCTCTGCTGCAGCAGCTGCTGCTTCATCTGCCCAAGGAGCTGCTGCAGCTGCTGCCAGTGCTGCTTCCTCTGGCAATGCTTCTGCTGCTGCTGCTGCAGCTTCCTCAGCTGGAAAGTATGCCTCAGCTGCTGCTGCTGCAGCTACTGCATCAGGCTGATGAGCGAGATGGTCAGGATCTCAAACTTGTACATAAGACATGTGGCAGGAATCTGAGACTTCAAATTTGTGAATGACATATCAAGCTGATTGCTGGTGAAGTACGTGTGCTGTATTGCATCGAACAAGGTCGTAGGGCTAGCCTGTTCAAGTTGCTCTTGGCTCTTAAAGAAGACAATCCCCACCTTTACAATCTAGCTAGTGTATCTGTATGTGTCTGAACATGCGTGTGCTACTTTGTCACCCTTGCTAATAAATAATACTGGATGCTACATGCTGTAAATTCTTGCTGTCTGCCTGTATAGCTTCTGGGTTTGTCAATACAGCCATAAGCGTCTGGCTGATACAAGCTCGAGATTGTATTTCATATGTAAGATACAGCAACCCTGCTATGTGCAAGTAACTCGTCAGTACAGTACAGTACTGTCTCAAGCTCATGCCACTTGCATGCATTGCCTGGTACATTGATGCCGCTGATCAGAGCTGACAGTAACATGTGCTGGAGCAAAGCCTTCAGTCCAAATCTCCTAGGAGTCAGATCTCACAAATCCCTATTTGCCATCATCTAAGACTCATATCTGACAAACTCCTCTTCACCAGTCAGGACCAGTGTGTCTGACAAAGCTGTGTTCACAATCTCATCTGTTTCTTGTCGATGTATGGCCAAGCTAGCAGTTGCTGCAACCAGACAAGACAATCAGCAGTCTGCAGCAATATGCTAAGCAGCAAAGCACCAAGCACTGTCAAATGGCGTGCCTTAAATCATGTGCTGAGCAAGTCAAATCAAGTGTGGGTCACTGCTTGCAGCATGTTTGCAATCTGGTCTGCTGCCTCTGTTAATCAAACGGCAAGTCCGGGCGATCACAAAGCAAGAGAGCAAATGACACCTCAAGATCAAGCAATAGAAATAGATAAGGAACAACACAGAAATCCCTGTTCAGCATGTACAGTAATAAGAGGGGCAAGACCTGGCAAAGCTGCAGTTAGGCAACCCAACATATTGCTTGCATTCAGATCAAGCAACAAACACAGGAACACATGTAAGGGGAATCAAAGCAGGCATCAATGCCGGTCATGCCAAGCATCAAGGGGAGCAAGACCTGGAGAGGCAGCAGCAGGGCGGCCCACATAGCGGATGCGGGCGGGTGGTCCACTGCCTGGCTGGTCTTTGATGAGCTCCCGCATGGCAGTGTCCATACGCGGCTTGATGTAGCGCCAGGCGCCCATGTTCTTGGGCTCCTCCTGACACCAAACCACCTGGGCATTTGAATACTGCATGACTACCTGCATACAAAGCACCCTGCTTGCATGCCGACCATTAAGCTGGACAGATTGCGCACAGATACAAGCAATGCAATGCAATAACATGTAATTGTTCTTCAGCTGATGCACATTACCATGTTGCTTGAAGTAAGAAAAGCTAGCCGTGTTGATGAGATGCTCAGGAGCCATGCAATTGCTGTGGTCAAAAAGCAAGACAACACTGTCAGAACAAGTGCTACAGCATGCATAACCTCCACCTGACCTATTACAAACAAGAAAAGGGTTGGTGTCCTGTGACGAAACTGCAAGCGGTCATACATTGCAAGCAGTAGTGTTTGGCAGCAGACCTGGGTGACTAAGTCATGTGGGAAGGGAGCAATTTGCTCTAGCCGTACAAGTATGACATCACGTATTTGTCGTGATCTCCTGGCCCTGGCTAGCGTGTAGTAGATCTGGCCACTACACAGGATGACTCGTCTAGTTTCATGGGTTGGCAGTAGCCAAGGCTCCCCTGACTTTGTTTGCAAGGGGCGCATGTTGTCAGATGCCTGCAGCACCACAGTCATTGATGCTGTCAACCTTTGTACATGGAAAAAACTTGGTCTGCTTTTCATGTGTTTGCACGTATCCTGTGATGTAGTTTGCAAACGATTGCATGACTCAACTGAGCAGATGTTCCGACCATCATGTGCAGCAGCATGCATAGGACTGCAACAAGGAAAGGCGCTGCAAGGTGTTGCTGCTGTATTGAACATCAAAACAGCTTGCCTTTGCTGCGACTTGGCAGATATTGCCATTGCATGATAGTCAGCACCTGTTCAAAACCAGCTCACAGAGGTCAACAGTGATCAGCATTACCTTGCCATCATCAATGACTCTGTTGAAGAATGTGCCAGTAGTGAAGTCCTTGAGGGCAGAAGTAGCAGGTCTGTGGTGCAGCAGGAATTTGGGTGTCAGCAGCACCAAGGGCTTCTGAAAGGGGCGATTGAGCTGCCGCCGCAGGGCATGGAACATCTGAGCTGGTGTGGTGGCATTCACCACAAACATATTGGAGAGGCGCTCGGCATGGCGGCGCATATGCTGCACCATGACCTGCTGCCACACCTCCTGCTCATCACAAACATGTATGTCAGCGCAATTGTCAAGTCTTGCATGGATATCCTGTGCTGATGTTGTGGCACTCACTACAAACATGTTGAACAGGCACTTGGCATGGCGTCACATATGCTGCACCATGACCTGCTGCCACACTTCCAGCACATCATCAAAATGTATTCTATTTTAGCTGTCAACGCTGTGAAAGAAGTATTGCAGCAAATTGGCACATCATGCTTGTGCTTGCTGATATCAAGCTATACTTCCATGTTATGTGTCTTTCGAACTTGTACAAACTACAGCAGGTGTTTACTTCAACTTTCAAGCATATTAGAGAGAGAAGAAGGCTTGGCAGTCGCAAATTTGCTCTGCAGGCTTTGATGCCTGACTCTCAGCATACAGCCTAATCCAGGTCAATGGTGTGCACTCAGCACCACAAGACAGGCATAGGCATAGCAAAAAAGACATTGTGGCGAGTATACCTAGCTCATGTGTCAGCATGTGTGACAATGGATGCTGATTTTGCCAGACCTGAGTGATGTGGGCGTCTGGCTGGAGGCCCATCTCTGCCCAGAAGGACTCGGCCAGCTCCCCCTGATCCCACCCCAACAGCTCTTGCTGCTCCCTTACCCCCTCTTGCTGAGCCACTGATCCCTCCTGCTGGTCCCCCTCTGCCTTCAGCAAAGCCATCACCTGCAACGAGTACTAGCAGTCAATTCTGCAATGCAGGTGTCATTGAGGGTCTCTGCCAGCTCCCCCAGCTCCCACAGCTCCCATCCCACCCCTGCTGCTGAACCCCACCCCCTGTTGCTGGGCCACTGAACCCTCCTGCTGGCCCCTGCCTTCAGCAAAGCCATCACCTGAATAAGCAATGCTGCCTGTCAACCCTGCACTGAAGCCATGACTAAATATCTTTGCCAGGAGGACTCTGCCAGCTCCCCCTGATCCCACCTGACAACTCTTACTGGCCCCCAAGCCCCTCCTGCTGGGCCGCCAATTCCTCCTGCTGCCCCCCCCCCCACACCCCTGCCTTCAGCACAGCCATCGCCAGCATGCAGTCAAAGAAGCTATTGGTACCAAGCCTCCATGCAGAAACTCATCTATGCCTTGTCAAGCCCTATACCCTTTGCCATGGGCAGCATGAAATGCAGATATAGTCAGCCAGCTGATTTGTGAGGGCATGATACAGCCAGTGTCCCTGCATACCTTGTCCACTCACCAACAACATTCGGCTGCCAACACCTTCAGATGCCTTCACAGAATGAGTCATGCTGATGAGACGAGGTGGTTGGTAAAAAATGAACATGAGTGCTGGTCATTGTAATGATGATCACTGCTGTAAAACACTGTGTGGCAACAAACTACTTCAGGGGCGGAGGGGTCTTGGAGGGCGGGGAAAAGAGGAGCAAACCTGTTGTCTGTTGAGCCTGCCGCCGTGGTCTTTGGCAAGGGCAGTGAAGGTGGCGCTCATCTGGCGGCGCTGCGCAGGACTGTGGCCGGGCAAGTGATCTGAATCATCATTGCACAGGGAGAGGAAGCGCTCCAGGCGGGCGCTGCTGTGGTCTGGGCCCGCACCGTCATGGCCATGAGGCAGCATCAGCACCAGGCCTGACTGCTGACCCCACCGTTCCTCACCTGCAGGAGGGAAAGAACTCTAACGATAGCGACGTACTTGTAAGGCAATAGTGATATAAATAGATTACACAGTCTAGCACAGGTGCTAGGCATGCATGTTCTGAATGTGACATAGGTCACATGTCATAGGTCACATATCATAGCCATGGAACATATCATAGCCATGTGCCTATCATAGGTCACATGTCATAGCCATGGAACAGCATGAGCACCAGGCCTGCCCTACCCAACTGTTCCGCACCTGCAGAAGTAGTGATACCAATATCAGAGCGCACATCCTAGCACAGGTGCTGGGTGTATGTGGTCTGGATGCGCTCTGTGATAGCCGTGAGGCAGCATCAGTACCAGGCCTGACTGCTGGCCCCACTGTTCCTCACTTGCAGGGATCAACAGGCAGCACTGCCATGAGATGAAGTGCTGCAACTGAGAAGCCACTATCACTGCAAACAACAAGGCAGCACTAGGAACTTCACATGGATGAAGGACAGAGCTGGCTGACTGCATTGCATTGGTCAATGGCAACCTGTGCGATGCTAGCACATGTTGCGATGATGCTCAAGGGCAAAGCAGCCAAAGCTTCTGGAAGCAGCGGTCACTGGACAAGCTCAACAAAACATCTCAAGAGCCGATGGGCGCCCACAAACTGGTCAATGATGACTTGAGCAGTGTCAGCACAAGCTACGATCAACATCGTCCATTCCAACTGGACAAGGCCAGTATGATGTGTCAGCAGCTGACCTGCTTCAATGAACTGGTCAACGCCGACCTAACATTGTTGGCACATGTTGTAATATTGCCCAAACAAGCTGAAACATTTGAAAGCGTGCTGCTTGCAATTGGCCAGGATCAGAGCAGGTGACCTGCTGCAGTAGACTGGTCAATGATGACTTGGGCATTGTTGGCAAAGTCGCCAAACTAGGCTTCCCACACCACAAGGGAGGTGCTGGCGCATCCCAGACTGTAGCCATACTCAAACCCCAGCAAAACAAGGGCCAATAACAGATGCGAGCAGCTGACCTGCTGTGATGAAATTGTCAATGATGACTTGGGCAGTGTAAGCACAAGCTGCATTCAACATCGCCAGCAAAGTTCTTGAAAACAAGATTAGCTGGACAAGGCCGTTAACAAATATGAGCAGCTGACCTGCTGCAATGAATTGGTCAATGATGACTTGGGCGTTGTTGGCAAAGTCGCCAAACTGGGCCTCCCACACCACAAGGGAGGTGCCGGCACAGCCCAGGCTGTAGCCGTACTCAAATCCCAGCACAGCGGCCTCATTGAGAGGGCTGTTCCACACCTCCACAGGCTCCTGCTGCCCCTCTACCATGCTGTTCAGCTTCACTAGCCTGCAGTGCCACCCGCACTAGTGACTTACAATCCTCATATTCTTGATACCGATACCAACACAGATAACAGCACTAAAACCACTCTTGGCAAGTGCATAAGCACTGCTGCCCCTCCAGCACGCTGTTCAGCTTCACCTGAATGCCATTGCTGAACAATCTGAGTACAGAGCGCTTACAGCATGCTGTTTCATGCTTCCAGGATACTGTCCAGCTTTGTTAATCTGCACTGCCACTCATACCAAATACAAAGCATTTGCAGCATGCTATGCAACTCCACCAGCCTGCACAGTTGCCCCTGCTTTGTGCTGTTCAAGTAACTCAGCACCCTTGTAAGCACATCGTGTCTGCCGACTCTGCCAACATTGCATTGCATGCCTAGCAGTATCAGCTGAACTTTCAGCAGCCTCCCAAAGTACACACCTGACTTGATTTCTGAAGTCTGTACAGCGCTATACAGAAGATTACTGCACCTTTGGCCAGTCTTCCGGTCATACAGGGCAGCATGGCGCTGGGCGAAGGAGCTGCGCTCACTGGTCTGCGTGGTCAAGTTCAGTAGATGCTACACCCAATTGACTCTGCCACCACACTTTTGTGCAGTGCCAAACAGGACCATATTGCACCTGTGGCCAGTCTTCTAGTCATACAGGGCAGCATGGCGCTGATTGAAATTGCAGCGCTCACTGTCCTGCCCAGTCAAGCAAGCATGATGCTACACCCAATTGACTGTGTGTTCCACTGTTATGCAAAGCCAAACAGGAGAGTACTGCACCTGTGACCCGTCTTCTGGTCATACAGAGCAGCATGGCGCTGATTGAAAGTGCCACGCTCACTGTCCTATCTGGTCAAGTAAACAAGATGCCACACCCAGCAGACTTTCCCACCCCTCACACTTGTGCAGTGCCAAACAGGACAGTACTGTACCTCTGGCCGGTGTTCTGGTCATACAGGGCAGCATGGCGCTGGTTGAATGTGCCACGCTCACTGTCCTGCCCAGTCAAGCGAACAGCATAGTGGCCTCTGTTGAGGCCCAGGGAGGGGTCTGTGGAATCATAGTCAGAGGGGCTCACCCCAGCAGGCCTGACACCCCTCCTCAGTGCTAGGGTGCCAAATGCCAGAGCTTCTGCCATGGCAAAATCCACGCGGCTGGACTCGTTTTTGCACATCTGCCTGGAAAGCAACAATTGTTGGGGTCTGTGGTGTGTCATGGGGGTCAATGCAGACTGTAAAAGCGTTGATTTCATAACAAGCATGGCAGGCCTGACGCCCCTCCTCAATGCTAGGGTACCAAAAGGTTAGAGCTTCTGCCATGACAAAACAACCTATGCGGCTAGACTTGTTCTTGCACATCTGCCTGGACAGCAATGTTTGTTTGGCATTATTTGCTTGGTGAGGGTGAATGCAGGCCTGAGCCCCCTCCTTAGTGCTAGAGTTACAAATGCCAGGGCTTCTGCCGTGGCAACACAACCTATGCGGCTGGACTTGTTCTTGCACATGTGCCTGGAAAGCAGAAATTGTTTGGCACTATCTGAATGCTGAGGGTGAATGCAAGCCTGACCCCCTCCTCAGTGCTACTGTGTCAAATATTAGAGCTTCTGCCATGGCAAATGCACTTGGCTGGACTCCTTGTGATGAGACATATGCCTGAACAGCACAAATTGTTTGGCTCTGTTGTGCATATTGAGCTGCAGTGAAAACTCTGAAAGCAGCATTTGCAGAACATACAGGGAAGGACAGCATGAGAAAGAGTCGCGGTTGACATGAAGTACTCCTGCTGTCGCTGCAGCTATTGATTCAAGACTTGCGTCAAACGCAATGTAATGTTGGGCTCAGCAGCAATAAATCTGGTGGGTCAGTTGCGTGAGCCAGCTGTGTTGGCACTTTGGACTCAATTGCACAAAAGTGTGTGTGCAGCCTGCATGCAAGAGGCTTGCCTTCCCTTGTGCAGGAGCTGCTGAATGTGGCAATGGGATGCCACTGCTGTGATGCAAAACATCGCATGCTGAAGGCTTGCACAATTACCTGTGCACAACCTGCCCTGCAAGAGGCTCACCTCCGTCTCTGCAGCAGCTGCTGAGTGTTGTGGTGGGGGCTGAAGCAGGAAGCCTAGAATCTGTTCACTGATGCAGATTGCACTTGTCGCCACTGTGTTGCCAACTCTCATGCTGGTGCTCAAGCTTGTGCTATATCTGTGCGAAGCCTTTGTGCAAGAGGCTCACCTTCTCTTCTGCAGAAGTTGCTGAGTGTGTTGATGGGGGGCAAAGCCAGGGGGCAGGCTGCAAACAGCCTCACCAAGCCAGGCCAGGGTGGGCAGGGGCAATCCTGTTGGTTCCTGCCTGCCCCAGATGCCTGCCTGCCCTACTGCCTGCACAGATAGTCTTTCTGTTGCGTATCAGCCACATTCTGCTTTTCGAGGCCTGAAATGGAGTCACCCTGCATGCAGGATTGGACGGCAGGCAAGTTGTAACACTTGTGAGCAGCCCTGTCACTTCCTGCCTGCCCCAAGTGCCTGCCTGCCCTACTGCCTGCACCACCATTCCACATGCTGAGCATCAGTCAAGGCCAGATGTGCTGACGCATGTAGTCATATTGCAGCTAGGCTTTAGCAGTGTCTGGCACGCAAAACCAGCACAAAGAAAGATCTGATCTCAAATGTTGAAAGCAAGCGCAAGACAGTTCAGGCAGGTATGTCCATCACATGCTTCAGGTGGACATCCCTTCAACACCAGGGTTAGTGTAGCCCAGATGGAGCAACGATATCTCTCACGTCAACGATGGATGGGGTCATGTGATCATAAGGCATGATGTGCAAGCTGTGAGATGTGGTTGGTGCAATGCAGCAGGACCTGCAGAGCATCTCCTTGCCAGGAGGACTGCAGCCAGTTCTGCGCTGACTCTTTATACTTGCCGCTCTGGAAGTCCTCAAACTCCTGCTCATACCGCTGCCTTGCTTGACGCTGCAGACAAACACAAGAGTATCTCATCTGTTTCAATAATCTCATCTGTCAAGTTCATATGCAGTCAGGCACAGGCAATGCTAGCCTGTTTTGAACTGTCGTCGCCTTTCTGAAACCTAAACACTGTGTGAAGTATGAGAACACAAAGTCAAGGTCATGATCCAGATGCTTCCTCAATACAGGACAGTCTGCCATCAACACAAAACAAGCTACCTTCAGCGCTACACAGCCCTGTGCCTCAGATACACAGGCTGAAAAGCTTTGGTTCAATCAATCAAAGCGCAACAAAGCCGCTGTAGTTGAAACACGCTGCTGCCACAAACTGAAACAATGCATTCCCAGCTGGATTGCATGCAAGGTGAGCTGTTCACAATGTATTGGTCTTGTCATTTTCTGGTTTTGATGTTTTGATCGCCAAACAATCTTTGCAAGTCCACTTTGAGCAACTATGCGAGGGAGGCAGCAAATTCTACTGACCTGGAGCTCATTGACTTCTGAGCTGTCCAGCACTCCTTGCTCGTGCAGCTTGGCAGCATACAGCTGCAGAACTGGGGGGTGCTGCTTCACAGCCTTGCAGGACAGCGGTAGGGTCATGCTAGGGTCATCCAATTCATTGTGCCCGTACCTGCAATACCATGCAGTCCTCTTTAACAGTGCTACAGCTGCTTTGCTCATGCTAAACCTGTTTTGACTATCTGCAGTATTAAAAGTTCCCTGCATCAAGTACATGGTCATGGCTTCCAAATGCATATTGCTTCATCTGAGGCAGGACTGTTGGTGCAAGCTTCTGTCAAAGCACTCAGTGCCCAAGTAGCTGACTTGCAGTCGCTGACTTGCAGTCTCAGACTGTGTTGATGCCACTCAAGTCAGCAGGGACTTTGATATCTAACATGTTGATTGACTGCACATGCTGAAATGCGCCAGCATGTCAGGCTATGACAGAGAGACATCACCTTCTGTAGCCAACAATGTCAACCACGACATCTTGCTTGAAGGTGGATCGCCAGTCAGCAGCAATGCTGCATGCCTCAGTGACAGCTTCTGGGTCGTCTGCATTCACATGCAAGATTGGGGCCCTGCAACAGGCCGGACATCAACATGCTCAAACCTAGCACTGTACATTTTCCACGGTTTAAATCACTGTGACCTCTCTACTTTCTGCAACAAGCACCTGTTGCATCTACAATGTTGCCACAGCCAGCATTGGACTCTACAGCTGCTTCAATGCAATATGTCATCCAACATGACATCTTCAAGCCTTGCACCAAGCATGTTTTGCATCTAATACAAGACACAAACGGGCACAAGGCATTAGCAGAAGAGGTTGCAATAGCCATTGCAACACAAGATAGAAAGTGGCGCAAGACATTGGAGATACCCTTGCCTCCAAAAGGTATTGGAGCACAGTCGATTGCAGCTATGCAGGCTAAGGAATGGCAGCATGCAAGCACAGCAGAGTTGACTGACCCAATGGTTTTGGCGATGTCGGTGCAGTGAGGGGAGGAGCGGCCATCTGCTGGGGTGGTAGTGAAGCCCACTTGGTTGTTGATAATCAGGTGGATTGTGCCGCCTGTGCTATAGCCTGCAAACGGAATGTATATGCATGTTCGTTTGCACCCTGTCATAAGCTGATGCAGCACACTCTATAGGAAAATTAATTCAAATGTCTGCAGCGCCCAAATCAGGTCAGCCAAGAATGCTCGACAGCCTGAGCTTTGTGGTGCTCAGCTACCCATGAGCAGCAAGGTAGGCATGTTCACATGTTGCGCTGCTTTTTGCGCGGCGCCTCTTCAGCAATCATGAGGCAGGCCCAGGCCCAGCCTTGAGCACAGCACTCAAACATGAAGCTGGCGATAAGGCAGCAGCGCGCAACAGACAAAAGAGCAGCATTAAATGTAGGCCTCAGACAATGGTGACTATGTATCAGGACTGTCTGCCAGCTGCAGGGTTTCAGCCACAACCCTAGGCCAGAAAAGGCTGCATCCCCAGTATGCGCAAACCCGTGACGCAACTTTGAGCTTTGTCTTGCAGGCGCAATTGCTATGACATTACAGACAATAAAAGGGCATTCAGTATGAGCATTGACAGACGATGAGTGTGCACCAGGTGTATCTGCCAGCTGCAGGGTTTCAGCCACAACCCCTAGGCCAGAAAAGGCTGCATCCCCATGGATGAGCAGACCCATGACCCGCTCTTGAGCCTTGTCCTGCAGGCGTGTCTGCTCTGCACGCACCATGCCCAGCACCACAGGGTCGATGAACTCCAGATGACTTGGATTTGGTGCTATGCTGAGCCTGACTGGCCCTGATGCTGGGCCTCTGTCCTGTACCAACATAATGCCGTAGGTGTATGACGTCATTTCATGCCTGTAGAGGCTTCAAGGACAAGCACTGGCTTGATCAAAGTTCTCAAATCTGCTGACCTAAGCCAACTCAGATGACGGCAGCAAGTCAAGGGTTGAGGCTGCCTGCAACATGTTGTCTGCATATCGCCAAATATTTCTGTCTGCCTGCAATACGCTTTTCCTTGAAGATCTACATTCAATGAAATCTGTGAAGACATCGGAGCACGCATGTTTAAGCTCAGCTGGCTTCCGGAGCTCAGGTAGCTCATGCTGTATGTTAACGGCCGACAAACAGCAAGCTGCAGCTTTGGTATCTGCAGCTAAAGGTGCCATCTGACGCATCACAGGTTGGCATGCATTGCAGCTCAAGCATTAGATTGGCATTCATCATCATTGCTGTTTGAACACAGCTGTCATCACATACGCTGAGGCTTACATCAGCGGGGAACTCTAGACTGGCTGATTGGCCCATGTGATATTTGACATCCCCAACATGGAACTCACTCTGCCCACCTTCCATTTCCCCATACAGCGCCCCTGGTGGCTTCTTCAGAATGTTGCACAGCACATTAAGACGGCCCCTGTGCAGCGTCACCATCACCATCATTGTCATCAGCATCAGCATCAGCATCAGCATCAGCATCAGCATCAGCATCAGCATCATCACCATTGTCATTAACATCAGCATCAGCATCAGCACCAGCAACAGCACAAGCACCAGCATCAGCATCAGCAGCAGCATCAGCAATTTTACAATTTGTAGTAAGCTGTTGTGACCCTGCTAGATGCATCAAGAAGCAATGGAGTGCCTCCATACAACTCTGTCCAAAGCAATGCAGGTCGACGCAAATGAACTGCAGACTCACTCTGGGAGCTAGCATCTGACTTGCGTTGTGATGTGGATGCTTTGAAGCAAGATGAACTGGCTTTTGTCAAACAACAGTGTGACCAGTAACAGCTCAGATGTCTGCAGACCTGTGTGGCATGCCCAGCTCAATGCGGCGCACCCCATGCTGAGCGCAACGAGCCACCAGGGTTTCTAACCCCACCATCATAGCTTCACAACCCTCAACTCCAAACCTCTGCAGGCATGGTGGTGATACCTGGTCAACTTGAGAGCAGAGGGTGGCATGTGCTTCTGGAGCTCAGCAGCTCTGCTCTGGAAGTTCCAAGCATAGCATCTATTCAGTGTAAGCAGCATGTTGTGAGCCATATAAGCAAGTAATGAGTGCCGTTTGCTGTGCAACGCTGGCTCTACGAGGGCTTTGATGACGGCAGCAAGAGGATCTTTTTGCAATGGACACGAATCAGCTCAAAGGTGCTCAAGAATTTTCCTGCCAGTTGTGCAGTGCTGGGCTGAGAGTAAGTGCTTGTCAGATTGAGGCAGCAAGCTGACCTTCGAAGCAGGAAACTTGGAGGCTAGGAAGCGCTCAAAGGCATCGGCATCTACAAGACCACGCAGGATAGCCAACTGTTGTTGTCTGGTAGATGACTGCCTGTTTTCCATTTTTTGCACCAGCCACTGCTTCTTCTCACTGCATAGCAGCAAAGCTGAATAATGATATACATGCACAGTGTTGTTGTGCATGCTGTGCAAAGCACTATTGGCCTGCCGCATATCTCTGGAGCACTGCATTGCTATCACGGCCTGGTCATTGAACTAAAAGACAGCATGTTACCTCTATCGTGATACAATGGTGCACCATAAACAAAAGGCCATAAGCACAGACAACAAGAGGGTATGTGTTCTGTACCTGGTGGCTAAGTGGTTGAGCTCAGCACTGAGGGTGCCGCAATAAGCAGCATGCATTTTCTTGACAATGGCTGGCAAGGTCCATGCTTTCTGTATGGATTGAGGATTCACGACGTTTCCCACACAAAACTGCCTATGATGGAAGCACTCAGTCAGGAAAAGGTGCATGACAGCTCATGGGGCTATATGAAGATGCCCTTGATATACCTGTCATCATCGGTGGGTAGTGCCAGCCCCAGCTTGTCTGCAACTTGCTGTGAGCTGATCTGAGTGGACTCTGCCAGATGCAGGTCATGAACGATTGTGCCAAGGTTGCTGTTGCTCCTGCAGGCAAGGCACAGCCATCCTGCTGCTGCTACACAGCAACCAGCATGCAGCTATGATGCTTGCAAGCAGTGAATACAGAGACAGACCAGGTCGTTGCTCTTCTGGACTCAGCAAGCCAAGGCCCTTGCCGCACTCGCTGTAGAGGGTCCAGCGCTGCAGCTAAGTGCCCGTCATTGCGAAAGGAGTGAATCAGAGAAGCGACTTTGAGAGTGTCCTCGATCTCCAGTGAAGCAGCCTCGTTGCTGAACCACCTCCGTTGCATCGCTCGTTTAAGCATGCTCGTGCCAGGGGCCCGGCTGTGCAATTTTCAAAGTTGCTGAGCATCATCACGCGCGATGAGCTGTGCAGCGCAGGCCCACAGGTATAGTGACGCTTGCTGGCGCCGTCGTGGAGCAGCGTATTGCACATTCTGACACATGCCACTCAAGCAGCTGGCTGCTGTGACAGTACTGTTGATCATGATCGCGGCAGAGCTGAAGCAATCTAAACAAAACGTTTGTCGGGCCGTCAAACGCTAACGAAAACTACCTAGCTTTGCGCACGATGCGCTGGCTTTGACTCCGAAACATTTCGCTCAGTTGACCGCTGCTGTGCTTTGACCTGATCGAGATGATAGCACAGCATGCATGCCCCAGCTCTGCTGTGACTCGAAATTTACACTCTCATTGGCACATCTTATGCGTCCAGGTGGCAAGTCAGAGACCTGTTGATTTGCTGGTCATTACACAATTTGTTGATGTTGGAGAGGTTGCTGCCACATGCAGCAAGACACAACATGCACTGTCACAAGCATAGTATTTGGAGCGCTCTTTGCAAGATAGCTGTTTTATGCAATTGTACAGCATCGCTCTGGTGCACAATGTGTTCCTAAGGCATGCTACAAGGATGCTGCAGCTGCATTTTGTTATGCTGCATAGCTGATCAAGATCTGAATCTTGCTTTCATCCTGCATGGCAACTTGCACATCAAGCAAGTGCACCTTTTATGGCAAAAGAAATTTGCATGCGCAGCTGCAGAGCGATAGCATCGTGCAGTGATCCAGGTGGCAGCTCAGAGCGGCTCAGCTGCATGTGTAACAGATCAGCTGCACACCCCATATTGCAAAAGCAACCCAGTCACCACCCAGCGTAACCGGGCTGAGACTGCTGTCTCTGCAGCTGCACGGCTGATTTGCTGCTCAAAATAGCTAGCGATCAACTTGTCTGCAGAGCTGCAGGGGCTCCTGTTGTGGCTGACGCAACAAAGCTGGATGAAGGCTTGCTCATCCATTCTGCCTCAGTGTGCAAGGCTTGCTGCAGCTGCTGCTCAGCCTCCCTCAACTCAGCTACTTCAGCTTTGGCCAGCTCTGCTTTTGCTCTGTATAGGACAAAATCTCACTCTATACATGCTGAGGAACGACTTGGTAAATGGCACAAACAACAGCAGCAGTCTGCATGCTGAAAAGATCTCACTCCAGTAGCTCACCAACTTGCTGTCTCGATGCAATGATGCTCAAGCAGCTTGCTACTGAGCCCCAGCATGCAGCCAAAGACACCACATAGCAGAATTTGAAGCTTGCATCAAGCTTCCGTGTGGTTGAAGTTTGTGCAGAACGCTTGTCGCTTTCTGAAGACTTTCAAGCCTGTGATTGCACCTGGATTTGATAGAAGCTTCTGCTAGCCTTGAAGCCTGTTCCTCAGCTTCTGTGGCCTTTGTTTCCATCTCTACCAACCTACAGGCAACAGCAACCGAATGAGCTGTGCTGTGTTGTCTGGCGCCTTTGTAAATCTCTTGCAGGAGCTGGTCATCATTATAGGGAAATTACGCCTGTGCTTAGCCATATTGTTATTAGCAGCAGATTAGCCATGTGAACTCACTTTATTTGTAGATGGAGCTTGGATGCAGCAGCATCTGCTGCAGACTGTGAGCGCGCTAGGCTGACAGCATGTGCCTGCACGTCAGCTGCTGCAGCCAACTCAGAGCGTAGCTGCATATTCTCCAAAGCACATTGTAGGCCTTGTTGCAACGCAGCATCATATGCGTCCTGCAATGGCATAAGATCAAACAGTTCAAGCTCTTGGTCATATGCAGCTGCAAGCCTCTGGCCAGAAACAGCAGCAACAATCAGCTGGTTTGTGCATTTGCACCTTTACTTGTGTGAGGAGCGGCCTGTATGCTGCAAAACCGTCTATGAAAGCCTCAAACACTTCTCGGTAAACGTCAACTTTGAGGCATGCAGCAGCTTCTGGATTCCTTTGGCCAGGTACAAGATTTGCATCCACCATCATCTCAGCTGCGCACATTTTGTGCGCCAGGAGGTCCTGCAAATGCTCCAGCAGCTTTGGCTTCCTGACGTTATTCTTTGGATAGACCTACGCCGGACACACATGTTCAATTTCATGTGCAGACAGGTTGGTGTTGTACCCGTCACACTGCTGCAATCCAAGCCTACCTCAAGGAAGCAGGCATCGAGACCGCTGCCAGACGCTGCTGGCATCTTTGTATTGCTTGCTGACTGTGGTGAAGCTAACATAGTGTCCCTGCTGTCAGGAGGCGCAGACCACGCAGAACACAATGTTTTCAGTTGTTGAATCAGGGATCAGATGAGCGCCCCATTACCGCGGGTGTGTTGAAGAGTCAGGTCAAACACAAGTCATCTGCACGCCAAGCGTCTCAAGCTGTTAACTGCGCCGCGTAAGGGACTTCGAATGTCAGGTAGTTGCAAAGCAGCCTTATTGGGTGCCAAAAGGTGCGATCGCTGCCGCAGTGTCTGTCTGTGCACATGCTCGGTGCATGATCGCAACAAAAAGTATTGCCTGCTCGTTGGCACAGGAATCTGGTGAAGTTTGACCTCGTCAGAATCCTCACTTGGGTCGTGAGAATCCAGATTGCCTGTTCGTATGGCCCAACAAATTGATTTCACTGACTGCTTTCACTCAGATGCGTCTGGACCAAAGTGGTTGCACGTGGACTTCATGGCAGTTGCAGGAGCTTTTCAAGACACAAACAACATCCAGAAAATGCAAGGAGTCTAACAAGGTCATGGTGAGATTTGAAGCGGGACAAAGAAAACATTCAAAATTTCAATGCTGTAGAAATAACATGTCATGTTGTTCAGTGTAAAATGAAATGGCTGTACACCTGCTGACAGACATGTTTGAATAGCTATAGAGCTAAACGGCCAAACAACGAGATAAGCCTAATGCTGCTCAGAATGCTTTTGTTGGCCAGGTAATGTTCCAATCAGGCCCTGCAGAAAACAGAAGAAACTCAAATGACTGCCATGGTTGTGAATGCTGCATGGGCATAACAGAGCAACTGTACACTCAGCAAACTTAACGCAATGGTGCATCAAAGACAACATTACACTTGTACCCCACAAGCAGCTGTTGCAAGCCATGAATGAACAACCCCAAAGTTGGATGACAAATGAATTAGTACCTTGTACAGGCAGCCATGCAGCCTCGACAGGCGGCCCGACATTGGTTTTCAGCAGCGTTTGCAACTGCATGTTCTCCTTTGCATGGTGTGGCACTTCCCAGGCATAGCCAGGCGGGCAGTTGCCCCTAGGCCCTGTTGCGAGCTGCCATTCAGCCCCTGACCCTCTGCAGGCTGTTGGCAGAGCTGTGCTGCATTTCATGGCTCTCCAGCGCCCGTCAATGGCAGATATAGCACCACAATAGTCCTGTGTATCAGATACAACGCTCAACAGCAGGCATTGCTCAATGTGCATTAGGCATGAGGATAGGTCATTGGGAGGCAGATTTAGTGCTTCGGTAGGTAATTCAGCAACAGTATATGATTTCCACTGTGTCACAAAAAAGAACCATGTGCCCCCGCTCAAGAGGAAGCATCAACAGACCACAGCCAACCCATAGGCTGACTGCAAAAGAAGGAGCTGCTGTCAGCATTAGCGTGCTTAGTCAATGCAACTTCTTTCAGATAGACTGCTGGCATGTACAGTGTACTGCACACCACGCATTAGTGAAGAATGCAGCCTGGCAAACGAGTGCAAGCATGGGTGTATACCTCACTGTCCTGTGTAAGAAACAAGGACTGCAGCATATCCCGCAGCATCATCCACATCTGACCAGGTGGTTTCTGCCCAGAGTATGGGTTGTAGGGGTGGCCATCAGCCCATGTCCAAATGGTGGCTGCCACACGCACTGGCGTGAGGGAGTCAGGGGAGGGTGAGTTGAGACCACAGCGTGTGATGTCTGGCAAAGTCACTTCATCAAGCAAAGGCCTGCACCAAAATACCAATTGGGCTAGCCCAATCCGCCTGACCATTATTGTTGTCACCAATGCAGCAAGGGAGAGATATAGCAGCATGTCAGTAGCAGCATGTACATAGCTGCATTTTGTATGTGCAAGGCTCAGACAAGAAGGATCACAAAGGCAAGTCTCCTAAACGTGTCAGTGATGCATCTGCATAAAAATGAAGCCACAAAGTGCGTCACCTGTAGCTTCCTGGCATGATCAGCAACTCATCACTATCGCATATGTAGCAGTGCAGGATTGCCTACAATCTGCAGCAGCCAGACTTACTCATTGGTTGCACCCCAGATGAAGTCACAGTTCATAGGGCCATACTGCAGTTCACAGGTGGTCACCCGGTACAGCGCCCCTGACAGCGTCTGGCCATCAGCAGGGTAACTGCCATTGGTCTCCACGCTGCAGACGGGCTCCCCAACAAAGTGTCGCAGGGGAGGCTCTCTCCACCCACACACTGTCCCATCCCTGCATGAATCAGCATGTCAGCAAGCTAAAGCTGCACTGTCACCAGAAAATGCGGAATTACTGTCCTAAAATTGAGTGCAGCAGAGCGAGGGGTCTGTTATGGCGGAATCATCAAGTGATTACGCCGAAGCAACAGGTGGATGCTGAGGCGTAAGCACGTCGTGTTACCGGTGCATGGCAGCACCTGCTGTGCCCAAGCGCAAGCTAAAAGTGCATGAACAGTTGCTATGCCATGTTCAGAGCAGCTGACCCATACACCATACTCAAGCTTGACAACTGTGCTAAATTGTGCTACAGCAGATCCTGGCGCATCCACGACATGACTGATGGCAGTCAACCAACTTCAAATTATCTAAATGCCAAGCACTGCTCTGCCTGAACTGCAGCACAGCCTTCAAGCCTGGTTGCTACAATTAGAACAACTCACTTGCTGAAGATGACTGTGTTCATAGCCAGACCATAGTCTGCCCCACTGACAAACATCACACGCTTGCCCCTTGCAACTAGCTCGTTCATGGATGGCCATGTGCCCCCAAGCAGTGCTAGCTCTGGTGGTGTGAAGATGGACGCCAGTGGGAAAACTGACAGCGTCAGGTTTAGCAAAGCTGGCACCATGTCCTGCATGAGCATTCAGCATGTGACACCAGCCTCATGCTGCACACTGTCACTGACAAAATCCAGCAAAGCCTACATGCAAGTTGTACAAAGCCATCAGCGGGCAAGGACACCCCACGTAATAGCAGCACAGCAGGCTGCTGCCATGCCGGATGAAGCATACACTGTGGAGTTGCACAGCAGATGCAAGAAAATTGTGTGGGCTGAGGCCTATTGTTGACCTTTCCCAAAGACGCTGGCAAGCATGCATTGCAAGCCTTTGCAGATATGGACTGCATCGATGCTGTTGCAGCAGTGTCAGAGACTTGGGAGCCTGAAAGCCTGTCAGTCTAGCCCACTGCCTGCTTCTGATCTGAGCATGCTCCAAGCAGATGCAGATGTGAACAGCAGCATGATGAGCAGCCAAGCTGCAGCCAGGTTGTGGGCAGTGCCTCACCCAGGAAGCTAGATCCATCTGATCATCAAAGAAGACAATCAGGAACTCCTGCTGATTCTGAGGCATGGTGAGCCAGTCTGCCACTTCCTGCATTGCTGTCAGCAGCGTTCTCTGCTCTGCAGCCGGAATGCTGCTCAAGCTCGGCTCGCATCCGATTGTCTCACTGTCCCACCGGATGTTATGGTGCAGCAGCTTGGCCAGCACATTGAAGGCTGTGATTAGGCGGTCCAGATTTGAGTGGAAGCCTCCACAATGTGCAATGCGGAGGTCACCCTGCATGAATAAGATTGCTTAACACGGACAAAACCAGAACATCTCTGAGGCTGATGATCAAGCCACAAGCTTCATCATGTGTTCGCACAGGTTTCCTTGCACTTGGGACCTGTTCAGTTTGCTGGTCAGCTTTGAGAAAAAGAAAAAAGTCTATGCTGTTAGGCGTCATAACGGGAGCCTCTGTTTATACAGGCAGCCTGGGATTGAGCATAGATGTCCATCAAGTGCTTGCTGCAGTGCTGTAGAGGCTGCCAGAGCAAGCAAGGAGCTTACATCAAAAAAGTGGGTGTCCAGCTCGACAATGCGGACCCCCAGATTCATTTGATCTGTCAGACTCAGATATTGATTGTTGGTCTGCAAGTATGCCTCTGAGGCCTGCAGATGGAAAAAACTCAGGTGTGAGCTGCTGCCCAAGGTGAGAAGAACAGAAAGACATGGCAAAAAGGCAAGGCCAGACTGGGCATATTGCTATGGACACTAGTGAGAAAAGGTTGACATACCACCCAGCTGATCCATCGGAAGTAATGCTGATATGCAAGGTCCAAATTGCCATAGCCATCAGCCAGCGAGATGCCGCTGTTGTGGGTGCCAAGCAGCGTGGCATAGCATAGCGGCAGACGCTTGCTTAGCTCCAACTGCAAAGCCCAGGCGTTCAATGAAAATTTGCAAGCTGAGGCTGCGTGGTTGTGCTAAGAAGCGTCAGCCATAGCACCAGACCTGAGTGTCAATGGCCTTTTGCAGAGGCGCATCAACAACCACTGAACCTCTTTCACACACAGTAGTGCAGTGGTCGTAGCTGTCGCACCTGCACAAGCAAACATCCAGTAAGGCAGCACGTCGGCAAGTGAGGTGTGCTTCAGTGCCCAGTCAGGCAGCTGCCCACACCATTTGAAAGGTTTGCAGTCCACGCCTGGGGGGATCCCTCTGTCTTCCTCAGAGTCAAATAGATGTGGTGTCAAGTCTGGTTGATAACACAAGTCGGGCAAGATGACCTTCTCTTGTTCTGTCAAATCAGCGTTTGCAACAACTTCGTCGCTGAACGGTATACAAATAGGCCTCCAGTGCTCAGTTGCGCTGTCACTTGCTATCAATTTGCTGTCGAACTGGGTTTGACTAGTCCTTGTGCAAGTAACTAGCGCTTTCAAAGTCACGACTAGCGCAGACAAGGTGAGGGATCGTATCGTCAGCATTGACCAAGCATGCTAGGGCCAGAAGCCAATCGCGCCGGGCTGAGAATGACGCAAAGCACGCCTGTGATGCTCAGAATGATGCGGTCGTTCGTGTAAATGCCAGGTAGGCATACCTGATTAGCATGTAGCAAGCAACGTTGCTGCCTCAATTGTAGATGCTGCTGGGTCTACTTCAATGGCTGTTGATTTTAATGCTAACGCTTGAGGTTGCTTTCCGGTTATTTCTTTACAACACAAACCTTTTTTGCTTATCGTGTTTTGTTTTTGTTGTCGCTCATGACTTACAATGATACAATCACACA